>JMFS01043162.1:0-14879 GCA_000699545.1 Podiceps cristatus
TTGATGGCAACTCTTTGAGTGCGGCCATCCACACAGTGGTCCATATGTCAAATCTGTGTCCCTCCAGTTTAGAGACCAGAATGTCGTGCAGGTCAGTGTCGAATGCCTTGCACAAGTCCAGAGAGATGATGCCAGTTGGCTGCTCTCTCTCCACCAACACTGTAACCCCATCATAGAAGGCTACCAAGTTCATCAGGCACGATTTGCCCTTGGTGAAGCTGTGTTGGTTGTCCTGAATTACCTCCTTGTTATCCATGTGCCTTAGCATGGTTTTGAGGAGGATCTACTCCATCATCTTGCCCGGCACAGAGACTGGCCTGTAGTTCCCTGGATCCTCCTTTTTTATCTTTTTAAAAACGGGGGTGATGTTGCCCCTTCTCCAGTCAGTGGGAACCTCACCAGACTGCCATGACCTCTCAAATATGATGGAGAGTGGTTTGAAAACTTCATCCGCCGGTTCTGTCATGACCCGTTGATGCTCCTCATCAGGACCCATGGGCTTGTGCACCTTCATGTTCCTTAGATACTCTCGAACCTGGTCTTCTCCTACAGTGGGTGGTTCTTCATTCTTCCCGTCCCCGTCTTGGGGACCCCCGACTTGGGCAGTGTGGCTAGGGGACTTGCTGTTTGAGACTTAAAACACCTCAGCTTTCTCAGTGTCCTGTGTAATCAGGTTTCCTGCTTCCATCTGGAGAAGACCCACATTCTCCCTGGTCCTCCTTTTATCACTGACATACCTATAAAAGGCTTTCTTGTTGCCCTTGACATCCCTGGCCAGCTTTAATTCCATCAGGGCTTTGGCTTTCCTAACCTGCTCCCTGGCTACTCGGACAATTTCTCTGCATTCCTCCCAAGCTACCTGTCCTTGCTTCCACCCTCTGTAGGCTTCCTTCTTCTGCCTGAGCTTGCCTAGGAGCTCCTTGTTCATCCATGGAAGCCTCCTGGCATTTTTGCCTGACTTCCTCTTTCTTGGGATGCATCACTCTTGAGCTTGGAGGAGGTGATCCTTGAATATTAGTCAGTTTTCCTGGGCCCCTCTTCCCTCTAGGGCTTTATCCCAAGTTACACTACCAAGCAGATCCCTGAGGAGGCCAAAGTCTGCTCTTGTGAAGTCCAGGGTAGCTAAGAACTGAAGTTCTTTAACTTTTTTATTGCTTTGCTTGTACTATAATATCCTGATGGTGCTCACAGTACATTTAGGAGGCCATCAGACTAGCAAATGTGTCATTTTGCAACCAGTTTCCATAGACATAAATGATTTTTAAAAACCCAAATCATAATGACCAAAGCTTTCTGAAATGCAATCTCTCCCAAATAAGTGATTCACAAGGTGCAAGTACCCTGAAACACTCACAGCTTACAGAAGTATTTGGTTCTAGATAGTGTCAGAGATTTGTTTAGTACATAAGAGTGATTTAGGCTGTTCTTCGTTCAATTAAAAAAAAAAAACAACACACACACAAAAACAGTAAAGAAGAAAAGAAACAACCTTCCATATAATTTAAAAGAATGCATCTTTGAACAGATTAACATCTATGTGGGGGTCTGTCTTCTGAAGATTTGTAGATAGATAAAGACTTGGAATGTTTATTACTTTTAGATAACTTATTAAAATGAACTTCGGATTTTTTTTAATTTATATGCTATCAACACGAAATTCAAGTAAATTCATATAAGTTTTAATTTACCTCTCTAGCTGATTTTCAGAGTGAAAGATAATTGGGATAAAGCCTGCCATTTATTTTGATACTTATGTAAAGAAAGCACTTTTATTCTTTGTATGATTGTCTCATTCATCAGTGACTTCAACTCACCATCACATGAAAATATAACAGTGGAAGCCCTCTGCCTGCCTCCTAGTGTCAAACCCAGACTTTATTTATCTTTTTAGCTACAAACTATGTTCCTAGACAGGTGCCTACAATAAAGACTATTCAAAGGTAGAGGTCTGAGAACAAATGTCATGCAGTGCATTTTTTTCAGAGTGAGCTTTGGTCTTCATCAAGGTCTGACAAATATTGGCATTATATGTCACTAAGAAGTAAAAGAGCGTGCTCTGACCTTCAAGAATCCTCACAATATGTACATTATGTTGATGTGCCCTTTGTTTTGTCTCTCATACTTTGCTTTGGCGGCTTCAGCGATTTGGTTTAATGCAAGGGGTTTTTACCAAGTTTTATCTGCCTCTTTTAACCATGAACTAGACAACTGACTCCGTCTGACTTTTATGACTCAGTGCTTTCCTTACATGTTCTCCCATGGTAATCAAGGCAACCACAGAAGATTGGGTTCAAGTACATTGTCAACAGTGATGAACATCCTCAGGTGTTTTGCAGATTTCTTTTGGAGGAATAATCACACTGTCTGACTGTGTTTCTGAAATTCTTCCTGTCTTTGTGTCAATTGTTGTGAATAGAAAATCAGATTGAACACTTCATGAGACTCATCCTTCTCACAGATCTTTCTGAAGCAGCTGACTTAAGTGTTGGAACTGATATTATACCAGAAGTGGAAGCTTGTGTAGTCCATAGGAGTTCTGAGAATCTATTTATTCAGTTTTCAGGTGTAAATGTCCCTGTGTCAACATTATTTTACAGTTCAGATATAGGCTTTTGTAATGAGGAGATAAAAATTATTAGGAGGATGCCATTCAAAAAGGATGAAAATTAGCTATGCTGGAATGTGGAAAAATACAGATTACCACTTCATCATCTTTCAGGAGACGTATATTATTGTTGTATATTATAGCTAGAAGGAAAGCAAACAATCACATTTTTAATAGTTGCATAGTTGTATTTGTTTTAAGGCAGGCTCTAAATGGCTCAGACATAGGATCTTTATAATCATTATGGTGTCTTGAATCATTAAGTGGTCTTAAAGTTTATAAAACTAGTGGGTTTGATCCTAAGTAGGTATAAGATACACTTGTATACATCAGCTGAAGTTATCTGAAAATACATATGTATATTTATACATAGATATATACATATACATGTATGTATTAGGAAGTAGCAACATATATCTTAATATTAACTTGCTATTGAGATATAGTCACATGCAGTGAAACTTTACAGTATCTTAAATATTGGACCATGTTTGGTTCAGGTAATATTTGTCAAGTGTTGGTACTTGACAGTCTGAGTTATCATGTAGAATCATAGAATCATAGAATAGTTTGGGTTGGAAGGGACCTTAAAGATCATCAGGTTCCAACCCAACTGCCACGGGCAGGGACACCCTCCACTAGGTCAGGTTACCCATAACCTTATCCAACCTGGCCTTAAACACTTTCAGGGATGAGGCATCAACAAATTCTCTGGGCAACATGTTCCAGTGCCTCACCACCATCACAGTGAAGAATTTCTTCCCAGTATCTAATCTAAATCTACCCTCTTTCACCTTCAGACCATTACGCCTCGTCCTATCACTGCACTCCCAGGTATATCAGGAGCAAGTTACAACTCAGTAGCTCTTCCTAGCTTTCACTTTTCAAAACCCCGGTTGTGTAGGGATGGGTAATCTAAATCTACCCTCTTTCAACTTCAGACCATTACGCCTCTTCCTATCACTGCACTCCCAGGTATATCAGGAGCAAGTTACAACTCAGTAGCTCTTCCTAGCTTTCACTTTTCAAAACCCCGGTTGTGTAGGGATGGGGTCAGGAAGGAAAAGAAGAAAGAAAAGATAGGTAAACGAGTGCCCTAGTATCTTAAAGAACCTCATTCATCATCAGAAGTACAGGCACACTTAAATGACTTCAGAAACATTAATTGATTAAGGGCATGATTTTTAAAAGGTCTTATCATCAGCTTTTCTTAGCCCCCATTGAACTCGATGGTAAGACAACTAGAGCCTTAGAAAGTACTAGGAGGCAAGTAGGAATGTACTTCTAGAAGCAGAAGAGCAGGGTGACTTAGTTACAATGCATCATGAGAAATTGCTCCACAAAGAAAATGCAAAACTGAGAAGACATTTACAACAGAAATTGGCTGATCAATGATAGTAGTTATGTAGCATTTCCCCCTAATATTGATTTATTTTTCATAGATTCATATATTCATAGAATAATGCCAGAGAGGCATTAAAGCAGCTAGTCTGACCTCCTGTACATTACAGGCCATAACATTTTATCCCATTATACTTGTATCGAACCCAATCATTGTTTGTAACTAAAACATATTTCAGACAGGCATTCAAAAGCAATGTGAAGATTTACAGATGCTGTATCCACACACTCCCACAATCTCACCCATGAGTTCTTCACTATTGATTTTGGGGTCCTCAGTTTTTGTAAAATTGGGTTTGCTTTGACGATGTTGTCCTAAAATCAATATTCATGCTATTTTACCCATTTTAATCATCAGCCCTGGTACCAGTTGCTGGAAGCTAGTCAGCGTGGAGTGGAGTCTGCAGGAAAGGAGACTCACTTAGAAACATGTTCACGCCTGGCTCCATCAATGGAGAGAAATTGGCTCCTTCAAGGTTAGATTCTTCCATCTACTATCTGACTCATCCTATGGAGCAACTAGTTCCTCATGAGTCCTTTCCATTATGTTAGAAGAGGTACCATATTAGGATGGGTGAATCTAATCACCAGCCTCTGACCTATAGGTTGCAATATCAGGGTGTACCAATGACATCTTGAGGACAAAAGAACATAATTTATAGTTCTTGGGTATTTTCAAAAGCTCTTTTAAGCAATCTGACAGGGCAATCTGATGCATATTTATTCTCCAAGAATACCTGCAACAAAACTCAGCATATGTTTATACCTGCATTTGTACCTAGCTATAGCTATAGTCATACCTCTTTATACTTATATATATCTACTTGTTTATATGTTGCATAAAATGGACAGATAGAAGTGATGATGATTTGTGAACTAAGGACTGCTTTGAACTTTGCTTCTGGATTTTTAATACAGCAGCCCCTTTGATCTCAGGCCCTAGCTATACCTGCTGCAGTAGATTTCAGTCCCTGCGTGTCTGCAGGAGTTTTAAGTCTCTGGAATACACCTAGAGTAGCCATGAAAAGACACCTGCTGAGATTAGATTTAAATGTATTAGACACAGTTATGCACATCACTGGACTACTGTTTTGAGGAAGGACGAGAGGTTTTTTTTTATTTCAAGTAAGGGAGATCTTCATTGGTCTGTAGAATCCCTTTCTCACCTGAGGAATAGATATGTGTATATATATATATATATATATGTATATACATGGAGGGTTATATACATACATACACATATATGTGTATTTCCATTATTTTTTTTTATGATTTATTTTGCATATACACAATAGATCATATCCTACGGTAAGGGGGGAGAGAAATGCATACACAACTGCTCAGTCCCTATAGTTCAGACTCATCTTAAGGGTTAGGTAATTTTCCTGAGGAAGATGTGGAGTCATACACCTGAAGGCGAGGAGATCTTAATAGTGTGCTCTCCTACTCCTGGCTAACTGTTGCTTACACTTATTTTAGGAAACGTAGCACTTCTTAGATTTTATATTTATTTATAAAACTCACTGTGAACATTCTACCTTGTGTTGAATTCAATACCTTCCTGTTAGACAGTATATAATTAAGTTACTCAGCCAAGAAAGTGTTAGATTTGCCTAACATCAAGGATCCAAATGAATTTATGTCCCTAAAATGCTTGAGTTAGCTGAAATGCTGATACCTCTTGTCGTCTGGAGTGGAATAATCTCAGGTGCCAGTGATGCCTTTAGAGTTTTTGCCAGTAAAAACCTTCCCTACTTAGATTTTCATACAGGTTAGGTATTTGATCATTTGAATGTAGGTTAAATGTAAGTTCTTAAATGCCACTCTTCTGAGATGATCATTACCATTCAGGTATGAGACCAAGGGTTTATGATAGAAAGTTTTATGAAAATGTCACCTCAGTGCTAAGTAACAGTCCAAAAAAGCAAATCTAATGATAGAAATCATTAGGAAATAATAGAGAAAGAAACAAAAAATTTATTTAGACTTTTGGAAACAGAGATGATTCAAACACGTCTTGAGTACTGTGTATATCTCTACTGCCCTTTGGAAAACAGATGATGTAGAGAGGCTATGACAGAACCCTACAAAATCATGAAAGTTTTGATCATGATAAATAAGGCATGGCTATTCATTGTCTCTTCAAAAAAAACAAAAACAAAAACAAAACCAAAACAAACAAAAACAAACAAACAAACAAACAAAAAACTCCCCAAAACCCCCACAAAATACAGTAAACCAAAAAACCAAGGTAATCAAAGCAAGCTAGCAGGAATTCACTTTTCACACAATTAATAGACTAGTTGTGAGAATACCTGTGTAACTCCTTTCCAAAGGAGGCTGTGGATAATAAAAGTTTCAACACATTCAGGAGGACAATGTTCAAGTGTATAGGAGAAAAAAATGCTGATGGTTCCTAAACACACAGATACCACGTCCAGGTAGGAAAGTCCCTATCTGGGACTTTCTGAATTCCCTGAAAGCAGCTGGATTTGGAAGAGTCCTAGGGCAAAACCTTCTTATTCTTCCTGAAGAACCTGTTTGATAATGCAAGGAAAACCAGTGTGATTATTCTGGATTTTACCTTCTTAAAAAGCCCTGGGAATTTGAGATCTCAGAAAGATTCCTAGACTTTAAAGTTTTAGCCTCTTTTCCTCAGTGACTCTTCTGTAAAATTGGGTTGTCCCTTTACAATGAAGTGATAAAATAACGTAGTGAAAGGCTACTAGCCACAGTGACTCCGTGGTGTCCATGATTATGTGAGGATTGCTGAGAAATTCTATAAACTGGGCTTTCTTTCTTGTCATTTAAAAGAACTATATAAAATTTCTCTTGGGACACAAATTCCTAGCAGGCATTGTTTTGATAAAGTATTACAATAATACACCACTAAAGCAGTAGAAATCCCGGATATTACAAAAAATGTGTCAAAAGAGTAAGCTGTTCTGTGTGTTGAAATGCATCACTAGAGCAACAGTTGCCAGAGGAAAAAGAATTGTTATAGGCCAGAGTGCTTTAGAGGTTCAGAGAACACCATGGGTGATGTTTATTATTATTTATTTGTTGGGAGGTTTTTTAATTTATTATATGCTTACCACAGAGTGGGGTCTGTACAAATCTATATTAAAAAGAATTTTATGAGTTATTTTAAAATAAAGTCTTTAAAGTATATGATTCCTAATACATCAGCATGATCATTCATAACATGCATTGCATAGCTGAAACAATTTTCAAAATTAAAATTCCAAGTACAAATTTAAAAGAAAACATATACCTTAAAATTAGAATTCTCTTCTTCATCTTTTGATAATTTTAAGTGGGCTTTTACTTAAACCTGTGAAAAATTGTTGAAAGTGGGTATGCAGAGATCGCTCAGTATTTACTGTGGCTCATTTTACTGGGCAGATTTTTCTGGACCGGGAGATTTCTCTCTCAGAATCATGTGAATAAGTAAAAATCCCTATTTTACTTTTCAAGTAATTTTCTTAGCCCTCAGTGTTGAGAATTATCATTTAAAAATATGCCTGAAGTACGCCTTTAAGATTTAGAAATAAGGCAAGATTTTCACCAAACTGGAAGACAAGCATGAATTGCTGTCCTGCTTCTGAGAACAGCAGAGCAGCTGAAGTCCTCACCCACCATAGAAAGAATCAAAGTCAAGTTTGATTTTCTCTTGGGAGAGTTCCTCATCCATTAGGTTATAGAGGCTTTCTGAAGGGTAGAAGTAAATCCTCGGTCATCCTTCCTTTAACACTTCCACCCAAGTAAATAATCATTCGCATAATGAGGTGTCCTGTCTCCTGCATTAGTGCCAAAATTATCAGCCTAATTCTATACAAAAGAAAACAAACATTTTTAATTTTTCTATGCAACTCAAATAGCTGAAATGTGTCGCTTTCCTCCATCTGCACCTACCCCATAGTTTAAGATATTCTCTCAGTCCGGAACACAGACAGGCTTTGTTCAACCCCCACCTAGACAAAAGATGTCTGATGGACTGACTGGAGTGGCATTCTTTGATTTCCTTTATTTTTTATTCACTTCATGATACCACATAAAGGTTACTCTGGAACACGATACAAAGGGGGTTCACTACACAGGAGAAAGTGTCCCGTTGTTCCTAGATATTCTGAAGACAGAGAAAAACCTCCACATCCCTTTATTTCATACCCAGCCAACAAGCTGGCACGGTGTCAGAGAGAATGCAGGCACTTTTTCCACTTGCCTTGTCAAGAAATGTAATATATAATAATACCCTGCTTCCTTCCTGCAGAAAAACCTTTTTGTTAAAATTGGCATCTCTGTCTTGTGGCCTTGAGAGCCTGAAATACAGGGTGCAACTTAATCAGCTAGAACAGTGCTGTGCTTGCTGTACTGAATGCACTCCAAAGGTTTCCACGGTGTAACGAATGGTCAGATGGTGTGTGGACTGACTCACTTCTCCCCAGGAACACAGTATTTTGCCAACATCTGCATTATATTGTGTCAACAATTACAATATTTCAGAGTTGCTGCTTTCTTTTTATCTCCCAAATCCATCCATTTAACTGCTCTTGTGTCAGAATATACCACAGCATAACTATTTCTAGTAGCTTAGCGTTATCCCATCATTTTTCTTCTGCAGACCCATCTGCAGTTGTCTCACAAGGTAAAAGAAAAAAAAAAAAAAAAAAAAAAAAAAGTATTCTTCTGTTAAGATCTTTCTGAGGAATTTAAAATGCACATCTTTGGGACACAACAGCTTCTCCCACTGGGGTACAGTAATGCATCTCACCATGCCAGAACCATCACCATCTTCAAGTGGGTTAAAAACAGACTATGTATTCTTCAGCAGTGCACCCTCCCAGGAGAAAAAAGCTGGGACAGGACCATGTATACTGTCCTGAAGATGGTGATTATTGTATCTTTAGTAAGGTGGGTTCTTCCCTCAGAACAGATGAGGACATAAAGCCAAGAGTGTATACAATTCCATACAGTAAAGTAAGACTGTCACCTCTGGGAAGGCCTGGGGATTTTTCGGAGTGGGAGGATCACACAGTGCTGTTATCCTATGCATGTGCACAAAACACGATGCCAATTGCAGACTGGACAGAACTTCAAATGGATCCAGTAATACGGCACAAAAGGGGCTATGTCGAGGGACTTACATCTTGCACTGGAAGTAAACTGCCAAATGGAAAATCACTGCTGTCAGATATGAACAAATTATTCCAGTATAAATGTAACTATACTGCCCTGCGGTATACAATGCAGGGTGACCGTTGCCATTAAATCACAACAACCCTCTCTGTCTATCTAGGACTTGAGGCAGAGCCAATGTAAAGGGTTTTGCAAGCAAAATAGACATGATAATCATGGAACAATTAAAAAAAAATTGTTGTTCTAACTTCTGGGGTTGTAAAAGTAAAGGACAAAGAATTTAAAACGCTACATGTCTAGGTATACTTGAGTCTACAGTAATAATAAAAGAATGGTATGAGAAACCTGTGGCAGAGTTGGCAATTAAACCTGTATTTCCTAACTCCCAGGGTGAGAATGGTAACCCTCTAGACCATCTTTCTTTTTCAACTTAATATTGCCTCTGACAGTGCACATGTGGAAAAGATAGTGTTTTCATTATTAAGTGCAACTCATATTCATAATCAGGGACTAATGATTATTGTGTTAATAAGAACTAATGTAATTTTCCAAAACTACAAGTAGGCATCATTCCTTGACAATTTTCTTTGTTTCCTGGTGGTTACTATTCGTGTACTTGTAATCAACATGACGAATCTGTTTAACAAGGGCAAGTGCCAGGTTTTGCCCCTGGGCGATGGCAACCCTGGCTGCACCCACAGACTAGGGAGCGAGAGGCTGGAGAGCAGCCCTGCGGGAAGGGGTCTGGGGGTTTTGGTCAGCGGTGAGTCGAACAGGAGCCAATGCTGTGCCCTGGCAGCCAAGTGGGACAGCCGTGCCCTGGGGTGCATCAAGCATGGCATTGCTGGTCGGTCGAGGGAGTTGGTTGTCCCACTCTGCTCCGCACTGGTGCGGCCTCACCTCAAGTGCTGTGTGCGGTTTTGAGCGCTGCTGTATAAAAAGGATAGAAGGCTACTGGAGAGAGTCCAGGGGCAGGCCACAAAGTTGGTGAAGGGTTTAGAGGAGAAGCCGTATGAGCTGTGGCTAAAGTCACTTGGTCTCTTCAGCCTAGAGAAGTGGAGACAGTGAAGACCTCATCACAGCCTACAGTTTCCTCACAAGGGGAGGAGGAGGAGCAGGTGCTGATCTCTTCTCCCTGGTGACCACTGATAGGACTGGGGGAATGGCAGGAAGATGGGCCAGGGGAGGTTTAGGTTGGATATTAGGAAGAGGTTCCTCACCCGGAGGCAAGCTGGAACAAGCTCCCCAGGGAAGCAGTCACAGCACCAAGCCTGACAATATTCAAGAAGAAGTTCAATTCAGTCACATGGTGTGAATCTTGGGGCTGTCCTGTGCAGGGACAGGAGTTAGACTCGATGATCCTTGTGGGTCCCTTCCAACTCAGGACATTCTATGATTCTATGAACATTCAGTTGACTACAGCTCAGCCATTTGAAGCTTGATTCAGTTGTTTATACAGATGACTAGGCTGACCTAAGAAATCTCACCTGACCATCAGCCACCTCCTCAGAAAGTCCTGGGCTTCTCAGAGTCTTTTATCATGTTTGTCACATATCCCTAGGATGTTTCAGATAGCCCAGGGCTTTTCAAATGGGACTAGACTCCTGTGCTTAGGCAGATTAATTTAGCCCTGTATCTCACAGGTTAGACTCTGAAGAGGAGAGTCTCATTTTGTAGGTTAGAGTACCTAAATTTAGGTGTTGTCAATGTAGGAATCTACTTACATGCACTTTGTTTCTCCAAGGTCCTTTTATCATTCCAGATCTAGTCAGTGCAGTCAGCAGGGTCTAGAGAGTAAGCCAGCTTATTCCATAGGAGACATATATTTTGTCATCTAAATGCCTCTTTAGATCTCCATAACAACAGTTAAAATTTATTCTACATGGAGACATTGGCATGTTAGACATTGGTCCAAAGATAAATCTCCGGCCTTCATTCAGTAACCTAAATATATATCTCTATCTGCAATAGCTTAAGATATCCAAAATATTTAAATATTACTGGTATATATGACACAGCTTTTATAGGATATCTGTAGCTTATAGATTGACTGTTGGACACTGGACATAATCTGGGGACTGTCAATTGGTATCAGATGCCTAAATGTGGACAACTGAATCGAGGCTTTCATCTCAACATGATGTACTTTTTCATGTTGCAAGTCATACTTTAAACATCCTTCTCATATTTGAACATGGTTGAATCACCATATATAGTTGATTTCTAGTGCATTGATCTTTATGTTCATCTAAGTCTGGCTGACTATTCCAAGTTTTGATTTGTAAGAGCCAATGTTGATGTGCAGAGTTGGTATCCACCTTCTCTGTTTCCTCAACGTTTATTATGCCTCTGAACTACTGAAAAGTCTAGTGGAAGTTAGAAATAAGGAAAATAGAAAAATCACGTCTGATACAGTGCTGCTCCTACTGCCAGAAACATCACAGGAAACCCCTCATCTTTACGATGAGGGTGATGAAACACTGGAAGGGGTTGCCCAGAGAGGTGGTGGAGGCCCCATCCCTGGAAACATTCAAGCCCAGGTTGGATGGGGCTGTGAGCGACCTGATCTGGGTAATGGTGTCCCTGCTCACTGCAGGGGGTTGGACTAGATGGGCTCTGGGGGTCCCTTCCAACCCAAAACATTCTGTGATTCTATGATTCCAACGCCCAGAAGTATTACCTGTCCTTTCCTATGCTTCTTCACATATAAGGATATAGATGCTACATGCAGTACCTGTCCTTTCTATGTCACCTGTCACTAGGTCCACAGACTATTTTCAAGACTCTGTTCTGCTTGCATGAACTGGCCCTGCACTATATGTCTCATTTAATGGAGCCAACTCACTGTGCTGTAATTTCGTTCTTCAAAGGTCCCCTCTTTTCTCCAGGATTGTGACCTGCCTTTGCATGCCTGTGCAAGGCTTCCTTTCATTCTTCTCTTTCTTACATCAAAACTGAAACCCATCTCAAGATATCTGTGCATTCTCAATGGACGTTTATCCATGCAATGTAGGAGAGGTAGGAGCAACCTGAACAACTAAACATCCACAAAAAAGAGGTAGCACCAAAGCCAAATAAAAATAGTCCATGAAGCTGAGGTATCTGGAAGCAGGTGATTTCTCCCAGAAACTTTGAATGGGTTCAAACTATAGAGAAGCTTTAAGTATTTTCCCTGCCATTTGAATTCTAATCTATAGGGAACTAACCTCTTTAGATGATTAGATGCAAAATATCGTTCCTTCTGAGGAACCAACACACACACACACACACACACACATATGCAAAGCCCTGAAGAACTGAGCTGAGATCAAAACACTTGTTACTTTGAGATTCCTCTGGTGAACTTGAATCCTAGTCTTGAAGGTGAAATCCATCTTCTGAGTCCACAGAGCTTTCTGTTCCCCTGGAACTTCTTACAGTGTCTATAAAGATTTCTGCTCTTAACCTTTCTTGTGTTATAAAAAGCACAGCCACATTCCTCATAACTATTTGATGTCTTATATAAAACCCTTTAACAAAAAATCCCAAGATAGCATCAAAAGAAAAAGTTGCCCACAGTTGTCTTTAAATGCCATGCTTATTTAATACCAACATGAATATAGAGTCACTGCTCTTTGAATCTTGGACTCCCAGACTGGCAATGGAAGTGCACAACCTAAAATCTGCCAGTTGTTTAAAAAATAATAATAAAAAAATATTTGACTCCTTAGGGAAAATATGTCAAGAGTAGAAGGCAGTGAGGGTGAATTTTGGACGGAGTCCAAAAACAATTGTACGAAAGAAGCTGCCTTTTTTCTCGACAGCTTCCTGACATGCTTTCTTCAGTTTTGCCACAAAGTTGAAGTCTTTCCTCAGGAGAAATACGTGTGTGTGCATGTGTGTGTACGTGTGAGCTATGGTAGACCCAGAAATTTTAGACACAAGCAAACCTGACATGCAGGGGAGGGGGGAGAAGTAGGACCCGCCTTGTCAAAAAACAAGCTATTTCACATAGTTTATCTTTGAAATACGTCAACTACCAGTTCCTTGCAATTTTAATTTAATGTTAGTTTATTGTTCCCAGCACACACACATGGCCACATGTGCTCCTGTGTAGTCAATGTATAGTGTGCATGTATATTCTGGAATAATTTATTTTGATTTGTCATAGTCAATGTATAATTATATGACAGGTCTGATCTTCAGGATGAATTGTTTCTTCCTTTGTGATATGATGAGTGTGTCATAACATATTAACATCCTACTGACAGCTGTAAAATATAGAGGCAATCAAAAGACCAGGCCGGCAGGGCAAGATAAAATAACAAGAAAAACTGTAATAGCCATCAGGTGCTGAGTTCTCGCAATTCCCTTTGACTTCAGTGGTGCCTAGGACTGTGCAGAAAGCAAAGATTTTTTCATGTTTATCCTTCTCATAAAGAAACAAAACCCCCTTTATTTTGACATTCCACTGAAGAGAAAATATATTTACTGTCTCATGAGTACACACTTTTTTGATAATAGTGCTAAACAATCTATTTGCATGTATCTTAATATGTAGCTTAAGAAAGATTATAAAGAAATTTTGCCACCCCTCCCTCTTTTTGCATGCATATCATTCCTTGTTGGTAGCAGAAATACCAGTTTGTAGCCTATAGACCTATCTATCATAGGATAACCACCTAGGAATTGCTGGTTACAGTTAGGCCCGGAGGGCTAAATCAGGACTGGAGTCAAATCATGTCCTCTTCGAATTCATGAGGCCTCAGAGAACTTACCATCTAATTAGGAATGATATTTGCATAACAAATTATTGCTATTAACCATAATAAAGATTATGGTTATTCTTTTCTTTTTTTGTTATGTAGTGGGGAAAAGCACGAAATGTATTTATAGAAATATGAGAGCAACAAAAGGGAGAAAAGAATGGGAAATTTAACAAAGGAGAAAAAATAGTATAACCACGATATAAACCTTTAGAGAGAGGAATATGAGAGATAGAGAGGAAGAAAATAAAACAAATATGTGAAGTCCAGAAACATAAAGAAACAAGATTGTTGAACTAAATATGAAATCCCCAGAAAGTATCTTCTCAAAGGAAATAGGTTTTTTCCTCACTTATTTTCTCTCCATGGACATATCAGGAGAAAAGCATCGGCCTTAAACTGCTTCAGTCTGAGCTGCTGATGTTCTTCCCTGGGTGTTAAGTATCTTATGCAGATGAAGATACTGATGCCTTCGTGCTGCCATCAGGTCAAATTGGTATTGACAAAGACTAAATCCGACGGAAGTTAAGTTCTGAGGTCACATCTCTATCAGTGGAGAGAGGCAGGCTCCTCACTGGAGACGATTCAAAGCCGTCACCAGCTTAAGGGCTCTGAAACTCAACCTGGAACACTCTCTGTTCTCCGTTGGCTACAGGGGAAGATTAGTTTTTGTATATATACCTGTAAGTCCCTCATGATACACTACAGTGTCATTTCTGGATGAGCTGTTGTGGCTAACTCACTTGTGCTGATAAAATTCATCCTTGAGGGTGGATTATTCCAATGCATCCCAGTTAAGAGGATGCCACTGTAATTCCTTGTTCAATGTATATTAAATGACGTTGCCAGCCTAAGTGGTTTTGTCACCAGTTTTCTCTACAGCTCTCACCTGAAGAAATCAGTCACTTCAAGTTCTAAAACCACGTTTTTTTTCTTTTATTTTTTTTTTTTTCTGCTTTCATAGAATGTTTGTTTTGGGTTGGAAGGGA
>KL265436.1:0-57791 GCA_000699545.1 Podiceps cristatus
GGCGGTGTCCTGGTGACCCGGGCTGCTGCGCGCGTCCGACTTGGATGCAATGACCAGCAGAGACCTTTGCATCTGTGCAACTGGTGGTTTGCAGTAATTACTTCCAGTTGCAGCAGCATATGGAGCGTGGCTGGATGCTTTCGGTACCTCTGCGCAGGTCCTGACGGAAGTAAAAGTTACAGAGAAGATGCTGATAAATAAGAACAATTATGAAAGAGATTTAAGCCCCTCCAAAAAAGGCGTAAAAATACAAGTCCATCTGGGTATTGCAGTAAAAGCATAAAGCACTTTGGGTACTAAGCTTAAAAATCCAGACACCCTAAGGAAATACAACACAATTGAATTAGTTGCAGGAATTAATTCATTTTTGCTAACTCCTGCTATTAATCATTTAAATTATCTGAGATGGAAATTACAATTATAATAGTTATTTTTGCTGTATTTAAGGGTACTCTCCCCTCCAGTATTTTGACCTAGTTTATCAGTGGTTTAATTCCACTCTCATTTTGAACACTTTCGCCTTGCTACCAGCTTTGTCAAGTCTTCTAAATATTTTACTGTCTGTACTGTTCCAGGGTCAAATGGGACAAGCATTATCTTCTGGCTAGAGAAAAACTGTGTTGAAAACCAGTATTAGTGAAATCCCTTAATAGAAAAGATGCATCTGACCTGAAAAAAGACTTGTATGCTCCAAAATTCACTCCCCCCCCCCAAACCCCCCCCCCTTCTCCAACAGCATCTGCTAAAAGATTTTTCTACGGTGTAAGTGCCTTGCTTATATCCTTAGACCATTCAAGGTATGAAACCCTATGACTGGCCACCTTCATGTCTGTATGTACTGAAAGATTTTTATTTTTTTTTTCCTGTTTTACGCTTTAGTCGTCTTCTGTAATGAAGATTAATTTTGTAACTAGGGTTTAATTTTCAAAAACCTATTTGCCTTTTTTGAAACTTCTGTAGAGTTTCTGCTGGAATTATTAGTTCAGTATGAATTTCATCGTGTTGCATAAATGATGCAAGTGCTCCAGGGGAAGCAGCATTTTGGAGGCAATACATGTATCCAGCAATCTTGCTCTGTTGTGGTAGCACTCCTTTCTTGGACAGATATACTTAACTAATTCTTTGGTCTAAATGCAAATCATGGGTAGTGCAGAGTGGCAATTTACCAGTGGCTTTTGAAATTTGTTTTTCTGAGAAGTGAAACATGCTGCTTTGAGCAGCACATATTTATCAATAAGCAAACGTGACAGGTCTTTAGGTAGAAGCTGAAGAATTATGTCAGTGTTTATCCTTTTGACTTGTGCTCTAATATGTTTTGTAGCAGACCTGTTCAGAGGTATGGAGTGTTGTAGATCTGATACAATCACCGGTAAGGAATTAGGCTCAACTTCTAGAAAGTTAAGATCTGTATGTCTAGGGTAGCAATTAATATTTCTACTTAGTGATTTTGCAAGCAGTATTAAATCACTGAGGTTAATCTAGTGACTTTGTTTTTCAAAACTCTCTTCTGAGTGAAAATCACAGGTATCTCATTTCTTCTTTACAAGAAAAAAAAATGGTTATCATGTGCTGTTTGCTGCCTTTATGTAAAGTATCATATCTTTGCATTGATTGTGAAGAGACACAAAGTTTCTCTATGTTTGTATTTCTGGCTTTCAAAATAATCAGTAAAAATTCTTTAGAAAATAACTTCTTCATTTTCATTTCCCCATGCTGTGCAAGGATAGACAGAGCATTTCTACCCCAGGTGATCACCCTGAACATCATGGTTTCAAAACCAAACTTTTTTACTTTTAAGAAGTCATGAATTAAGTACTGCCCAAGTTTAAAAAAGGCTTTCCGCCTTTTATTACTGAACTTCTACCAGTTTAATAATATACTTTTCATTTGGAATTGTCCAGGTTATATGAAATTCAGATAAATGAAACACCTAGCGACATGCTTTTTATTACAATTACTCAATCTCCTACCTCATGGGCCATCACAGTTTCCATGGTGTTTCAAAAATGCAGTAAGTGGATCCCTAAAAAGCTTTTAAATATAAGTATATGCTGTCAACTGGTCTCCTCTCTGTCATAATTTCCCTCTCAAATTGTACCGCTGAAGGCTACACGATGTAAACTAGAGCGAAACGCTGTTATGAAGATCTCCCTGCGGCGGGTGCTCCCTGTCCCTCGTCTGCAGTCGGTACCTGCACCGCCTCGTTGGCCATTTCCTACACTTGGCTGTGTGACTGCACCCCACGCTGCTTTCCCTCTTGTGTTGGTGCACTTCAGGCTGACTCTCGGCAGCCTTGGCTGATGGGCTTCCCGCAACGTTCAGAGTTGAGCAGCCTTGGGTTTTTGTGAGCAGGAGTTAACTAAGCTTCCGTTTGGAAATGAGTCGCTTCTCTGGTGAAGGCTCCAGGCTGTGACCTGTATCTCCAAGGCTGTCACTTCCTCACTGTGTCAGAACTGGATAAAGTCACATCGCTCCTCCAGCTAATGTTTGCATTTGTAGTTGATGAGATAACCCAAGTAAAACAAATGGAGACTTTGAATGTACTGAAGTAGCTTCCGTCTGGATTTCCAAGTAGTTTTCTAGCCCAGAGTAGGAGGCCATGGTGCCTGATGCTCCTGCATCACTTGCCTGGCTTACACTGGGACCTGGGCTGCTCAGGTGTTGTAAAAACATAAAACCAAACCCCTGAAGTCCATCATCACAACATCAGCTCTGACAAACCTTGGTATAAATTATTTTTCAGTGCATTTAAGATAAGAGTGCATCTAAAGCCCACTGGGTTCACTACCTGGATTTCCAGTTTCATTACATACCTTTACAGTGAAAGAGAAATAACAGCTGAGAATTGATGGATGATGGCTGGCCTTTGCAGGAAATCAAAATGGGGTGGGAAATGAGGGGGGGATGGCATATGACTGATAAGTAGCACTTACTGTAAGGAACTTAAAAAAGAGGAGTAGTCAGAGAGTGGCTGTAATTTGCAGGAATTCAGGGTATCTCGTGTGTGGCTGTACTGAAATCTCTATTACAGCTCTTCTTTTTATATCCTTTTGTCCTTCGAAATGCCTTGCTCTTTGGGTTGGGCTCTTATTTATTTATTTCTTCCTCTCAGCAGCTGCAGTGCTCAGACTAGTAGGCTGAGATGCTAACAATGCACTGCCTGCTGCCAAGAAAGGAGATGTTTGCATCCATTTTCACTTTCTTATTCTGAATACAAAAACTAAATAACCCGCAGTGGTCCCACTGAGTCCCGCCTCCCCTGAAATGTAAATACATGTGCTGATACCTGATTTAGAGTACTTACTAGTGGTGTGTTACATGCATTAGCTTACCAGACAGGTGACAGAAGTGTCCATATTCTGTAAAATAACACAATTTTACAGTAATCCAGAATAGCCGTATTAAAAAAAAAAAAAAAACAAAAACAAAACAAAAACAACACATAAGTATAAAAATACCAATAATGGGTTTCATAGCAGTTATTTAACAGATTATGAGTTTGCTGCTTTACTCATATTATTTTTTCTGAATTGTTTTCCTTTTTCTCAAAATTGGAAATTGTTCCTATCAGGAGCAGTCTGTATACAAAAGAGGCAAGTTGTTGGCATTTTTCACTCTTTAAGTGATTTTGACAATGGTGCAAGGAAGCGGAGTGACAGACTTGTTTGAAGTTCCTACAAGCTCAGCCTTTGAGGTGCGGAGCTGGGTGATGGGGTAACTCCCGCCTGGATTCAGAGTTGGGGGGTGGGAGGCCACGCTGTGCCACTTGCTCCCTCTTGCTGGCAACCTCATGAACGGGAAACAAATGGGATCGTAACCTTTCTGAATGGGGAGTTTGGGGTGTGTTGACTGGATTATGAAGGCGGCAATTTAACTGAAGGGACATAATTTATGGGGTGGGGAGGAATTGGAGAAGCCCAGAGATTGAAACTCTCTGCTTTTATATTGTAGTATATTGACAAAA
The DNA here is from genome assembly GCA_000699545.1 of Podiceps cristatus. NCBI lineage: Eukaryota > Metazoa > Chordata > Aves > Podicipediformes > Podicipedidae > Podiceps > Podiceps cristatus. The sequence continues at coordinate 3,965 of KL265436.1, forward strand.
ACATATTAAAAAAAAATAACCCTTATTGCTGTGACACTTGTTTTTGTGTGTCTGCTCAGTCTTTAATAAGCCTCTCATTATGATTCAGAGCACTACTTAGAAATCCACTGTGCTATCCTTTTTTAATGCATTAAATCATCTACAATGTATTTCTCTTGTGGTGAAACCCCATTGCCTCAGTGTGAAGAGTGCACAGTGTACACGTGTCTTTGTTTAATTCAACATGTTTTCCTCTTTCAGTACTGGAAATAGGACATTTTAGTTCTTCAGTCACCACCACAGCAAAAGCGGTGCGTTTTTGAGAGCGTGGGGGGTGTTAGGGCAGCAAGGCACACCGTGCATCGCTACAGGTACGCGCTTGGATCTTCCAGGCACGTAAAGCCCGTTTGCTGTTTACGAACAGCCCTCGCAGCTAGGTGCGTCTTGAAGAAATCACACTCAAGGAAGAGTATTCCTGCAGTTTTGAAATGGCCCTCTGTTTTGTGGAGTTTGTGGTTGGTTTTTGCCTTTCCTCCATTTGAAAGATCAGAGGGCTAATGTGGGGGAATCCACTGGTACTCGTTTAGAAACATCGCATAACTTCCAGTGTGGGATTTTTATCTTGCTGTCTTTGTGGTAAGAGAGGTAAAGACACTTGAAAGATTATGGCAGCATAGCCTGTAGGAGCTTTACAAATTGATTCAGATGTTCCATTCAGAGCAGAGATTTGATACAGGGTAATGAAATCAAATGGCTTAAAATAATCTTTTATTGATTTTTATGGAGAGAAATCTATACCTGCAGAATCGAACTGAGGTTATGGTAAGAGCTGCCTTTACATTTTGCTTTGTTTTGTGCATGTGTGCTCTTAAAAGCACATTTCTTCCATGCCTTGAATGGCTGCTCTGCTTCCCTTTAAGTCTGAAGTCGAGAAATGCATGCTGAAATGCTAACAGCATAAGAATGTTCTGTCCGATGTCATACACTTGGTACATGTGCAGAGTTTTGAAAAGGTATTTTTTATGAAGATCGGTTTGCCTTGGCGTGGGGGCGGTGCTGTCCCCTGCCCGTGGACCAGGTCCCCGTGGGGCGCAGCGGGGGACGCGCCTCGTGATGCTGCGCCAGAGTCATAAACAAACGGTCACGTGGCCGTGCAGCCCTGTGGAGCAGCGTGCGGGCAGGGATGGACAGCGAGAGCATTATCCTTATTGGATTTCCCTTCCGAGCTGGTGCTGGTTTGAATGTTTTGGAATGAGTAGTGAATGAAACAACACAAGCGACACAAGGCGCTTCCTCCCCGCTTTCTTCCCCCCTCCCCCCATTTTTTTTCACTACTTTTTTCTTTTCAGTTCTGGGGTTTAGGATGCACAAAGAGTCGCTGAACCTGTAAGAAGCATCTCCAAACGCGGATGCTTGCAATGCAGCCTGCTCTTTTTTTCCTTGACAAAAATGTGTTAGCATGAGCAAGCACTGTACTCTTACTGTAATGTGAGAGGATGGATGGGCCCAGATAAAATAATGATTATAATTGAGATTTTAAGGATTTTTGTTCTATGCATCCTTTTTTCCTGATTTAACCAATAGTGGTTTTATTAAAAATGGATTTCTCTGTTTGCTGGCATGTAGTTCCTTAGACCCACCGTGTACCTGGTAGAAGCCACAGTGCTCTGGATGCAAGACGATTCTTTGAATCAGCCTGGTAACCTTTGATTGTGAATGATTAGACTTCAAAAGCATTTAGCTTTTGTAGCTAAATGTAATTATAGCTCAATTTCTCTGTGTTGAATCTTTTGATTTACTGTGTGCACATTATAAATGAGTAGGGTACTGCCCATAAAGCAATATATGCTGCAATACTTCGCTTTAGATCATGAGATCAGACTTACAGCTGAATACCTCTTAGTTGTAATCTTCATCTTCACATACTGGAGCTCAGCAATCCTTTAGTTTGTTGGATGCATGTCAGCATTGCTGACATCAAGCCTAACCCTGATCTATACCAGCAGAAACCAGACGCACACCTGCATGAGCTGTGTAGCTTCTGGTTATTGATAGGGTTGCCAGCAGACCGTATTGACACTTGGGAAGTACCGAGTCCATGATGATACTTTATTAATGGTTTGTAGGCAGTAAGTCATGAGGTTGCATTTTTAGGAGTCTAGGGTAGGGAGGATGTTTGAGGAGTGATTTAAGAGCTCAAGGAAGAGACACTCCAGAGTGTACAAACTCCTGAAGGATAATTTAGGCAACAGGGGAGCAGGGGAATAGCTAATATACAGCAGGAGATGGTAGGGTGAACAAAGGTGCTGTTCTCATCTGTCCAGAAGTGAGACAGATGTGAGCAAAGCTATAGGCTGCTGTGCGAGTGAGGTGAAATCTGAGGGACTGAGAAGCTGGCCAAGGGGCTTGTGGACTTGTAGAGTTTCTTTTAAGTTGAGCTTGGCAGATTTCAAACTACATTTTAAAAGATTTTGGTTTCCAGAGACATTGCTATTAAGTTATTTGTGCTGAGCCTATTCTCTTTTTGTTATCCATTGCACCAAGAACCACAAAATGCTTTTAAAATCATCTTTTCTCCGAGTTACTTTGTGCTCAGGAACACAATGACCTGGTAATGTCATTCTCCAAATGCTAATTTTTAAGCCAGATAAATTTGTTAAGAAAGGCAGTTTGGAGAAGTCTCCCTAGTTAGCATGCAGACTGTTTGGACCATGTCCCAAGCTGTGGAGCTGTGGGTAGGTCATAGAGACTCCAGGTTTCTTATTTGAATCTTGTCTCTTCCCCACTCATGTGTCAATAAGACAGATAAATCTGCCAGTGACCACAGGTTACTTGAACACTGAGAAAATCTGGTCATGATTGACACTGGTTGTGTAGTAGAGGTTGTATTGGACACTGAACAGCAGAGCTAAGTGGGGACCAGAGGTAAGAAAGATGGGACTGAGAGGGTGGGAGTCTTGTGTGTCTGAAAGTGGTTAAACTAACTCTGTGTGTGTCTGTCCCACGGGAGAGGCCACCATCTCTCCCCAGTGAGCAGGAAGAGCAGAATTAGATTAACCTTTCTTTTCTCAAGTGCCAAATTCGGCAGTGATACCTCCTAAAAACAATTATTGGCATGAAGTTAATTCAAAGACACTCAATGGTGTAAGCATGTAAACTCACCCAGGTGGCACCGTCTGCATCTGTGATTAAAAAAAAAAAATCCAGGAGGATGAAACAAAGAAAACAATGTAGATTAAAAAGTGATATTAATTTGTAAAGCCATTTAATTTACTACTTCACCTCCAAAACCCAAAAAAGCCCTTGAGTCAAAATATCAGATAGAAACTTTTTCAAAAGATGCCTTGCATATGCTTTCTTAGAAGAATCCCCAAATCCTGTTTTAACATCCTTTTCCCTAATGCAGTTTATAATACTCCTTCCAGCTAAAGCTTACAGTTACGTGATGTGGTTCTGACTTGTACGGATCCGTCATGGATCACCCTAAAGCCGTTGCCTCAGTACTGTTCGATCAGACAAGATAGAAACTTTTTGAAAAGATGCCTTGCATATGCTTTCTTAGAAGAATCCCCAAATCCTGTTTTAACATCCTTTTCCCTAATGCAGTTTATAATACTCCTTCCAGCTAAAGCTTACAGTTACGTGATGTGGTTCTGACTTGTACGGATCCGTCATGGATCACCCTAAAGCCGTTGCCTCAGTACTGTTCGATCAGACAAGTCTCACTTCTTTCTATGCCGAAGATGGTGACATTTATTGTCACCTTTTAAAGTCTGTGGAAACTTCACCAGAATATTTTTGCATTTGTTTGTCACAAAGGACCCAAGTGTGACATTGCAAAGGTATTTCACATTTCAGACTGGGCTGCGGTCCACTGTTAAACTTGAAATATCTATTTTTTTTGTGGTTACTAACATATCCATTTGTAGAAATTTTTTCATATATCATCCAAACAAGCTGATTTCTAAGATATTTTTTAAAGGGTAATCTGGCTTCTGCTTTGTTTTTTCTCTGTTATGGGCTAACAGTCTGGCAAGAAAATACTTGAATCTTGGGTCCACTGAATAGAATTCTGTAATCATGTACCGAAGTCTGTAATTCAGGGCTTGTTATGTTTTAAAAGAAAACTATTATGGTCATGCAGTATCAGGGGCTTTTGCATATCAAGACAAACAGCTGCTCTAGTTCCTAAATCTTTTGCTGTAACCTCGAGTAACTCATCATTTTTTACTGCATCTGTTCCCCCCTGCTTTAAAATGGGCATTGAAAACAACCACTCGATTAGATTTCATGCTTTATAAAGCATTTTGAGAACTGCCGATTAAAAAGCACTGTATAAATGTGAAGTATATTTTTTTTCTGTTACTAAACATTCATGAAGTTTAATTTTTAGGAACCAAGGCCAAGAAGCTGATGTTAGTAGGAACAAACCCTTTAAAACCTGAGAAAGGGAAGTGGAAGGTTTGTCAAATGCACGATTGGTTGAAAAGCACTTCCCAGGAAAGGGAAAGGTATAAATGGATTAAAAGTTTCCCTTGTGGGGAAGGACATGATGTGGGGAGGAGGGAGTAGTTAGTTTGGAGATCCTTCTGTAGCAGTTAATCCTCCAGCGCGGCCATCAGCGGATACTACATCCTTAGGGATGATGTGGGAGCTGCTTTACTTCGTCTTCACTTTAACAAGCCAAGGTGCGTAGGTAAAGTGCATCAAATGAATCGGAGAAATATTTGAGCTGAAATGTGTGTTAAGGATAGGAGCTAGCTCAACCCCCTTACTTTTTCCTCTTGTGTCATTCTTAATTCATAAAAATAAACCATAAAAAACCCTTGAACTTTGTGCAAAAATCTGTTGCTCTATAATTTGGAATTGAAATGGTACTTCTCTGTATTTGCCTGCAGGAAAAATCAGCTATTCTATTCCCATCCAATTTAACGCTTTTAGTTTGGGGGGTATGTAGAGGACACCCTGGAATACTAATTATTTTTTCCCCTCCCTGTTTCTTGTTTCATAACCATCGACAAGCAGGGTCTGCTGTTATTTGGTAGTTCCCCTTTATAGTTTTTCAGTGAAGGTTCTGTCTGCAAATTTGGATTTGTGTGAATATTTTTATCAGCGTGTTTTTTAAACAGTGTGTTCAGGTTAGTATTTGCATAGTTACAGAAAACTATTTAATACATATGGAGGTTTAGGTTCATATAACTGTGGAGAGGGCAGGGCCTTTCCTGCTTGAAATAGCTACAGATCCATTGGTTGTTTCACTTTGCAGTCGTAAATGTTGAAAGAAAAATGTCATTTCTAATGACGGAATTGAAAAGCGTTTCTCGAATTGTGGTCTGATGGCAATACTGCACTGTGCCCCTGCAGCTGGCCAAACCAGCCACGGGCTCCTTTTATAGTCGCGAGTTTCTGGACCAGGGGTGATAGATAACTCTTTGTCACATTTTTCACCGTGAGCATTAAATATTCCTGTGGGTGATGCAATATTGATAACTCTAGCATAGCCAGGGATATTTTGTTGTTGGTCTGCTTTCTGTATCATAAATACACACCTAGGGAACTTACTGAATGGCATAGCTGGCACATTCAGAATAGATCTGTGAAAAGAGAACTTTTGAATAGTTAAAAGGCGGCATAGCATCATGAGGAGTTTGAAAATGGGAAGCGTGATGATGCTTTCATCCATTTGACCTCTGTAACCAAAGATACCTGCAGTTATTGGCTCAAGAAGACCCATAACTGGAAGAAAAGGTAATTGCAATCTTGTTTACTGCAGTATTACTGAGAAATAAAGCTTAGAATTCATTAAATTTTCCATTTGTAGGTGTCTTATAAATCTTAATAAATTCTAGGGTAAAGGAGGTTGTGAGAAGTCTTCACAGTCTGTCTAAGCGCGCGCATTCCATGTGAAGAAGTTATAAATACTTTCATTACTGAATTGTATAGTGCTTGTTTGGGAACCTGCATCTTCTCCTATGCCTAATACTAATGCTCTGCAGAATAAATTAAATGCTTAGTGGAATTTTTACATTAAAAGAGAATTTTAAAAAAATACAGAAAAATGTCAGTCAAATTAGAATGCTTTTGTGGAAGAACATCTGTGCTTTAATTACTGCAAATATACCTCTTTTTAATGGTGTAAATATATGGAACCTGTTTTTTATATATATATAATTTCAAAAGGTAATACTAAGCTTTGCTGTATTTAGTTCTTCAAAGACCTTTTAATAATTTTCCTCCCTAATTTTGATGGAAGAAAAAATATTCCATATTTAAATTCTTCCCTCCAAGTGAAGTGAACTTTAACTTGGGATAAATTGAGATCATTTTTCTTCTTGTTAAGTAGGAGGAGTTTTTAATAGCTTTTAAAAGTTTCTCTTCTGTTGTGGGCATGCAGAGTGACAGAAAACAATTGTAGCGTTGCTGTTTGGACGGTAAGAAGAAAGGATTATTTTTTTTGCTTTGAACATCTGACTCACCAGAGTTGTCTGTTAATCTTGACAGCTTTATTGCAAAGCAAAGAAAGCAGTTGAATAAACTGGGAAAAAAAAAAAAAATGCAGTGCTACTGTCTACCTGCAGCGAAGGCTGTGACCCTGTGATAAAGGGAAGGAGAGGCCTTGGAGCGTTCCCCTTCTGCACCTCTGAGAACTGAGTTTGCAAATGGTGCCGCTTGGCGCGGCTGGGGCCTTGGCTGAGATGACTTCAGCCCCGGCGCGTTGTTTCGGGTTGTTGTAATTGTTTGCAAAACACGTTCAGGGGCTCTCCCCGTGCTGGTACTTGTTCTGAGCATACGTCATGTGCAAACAAACCAAACACCGAGTGCCATGAGGGTTTAAGGTAATGTACCTGTGTCTTTAGGTGCGGCGTGTTACTCTGCTCGGCTTTCAAAGCAGCAATTATTTTGACTGAAACAAAACACGTCTTTGTTGACCTGTGCCCCTTTTTCCTTTCGTAATCTCGTTTTGCTTTATAGGGTGATTTAGGCAATTTATCTCTCTTTCAGCTAGAATATTCTAAGGACAAATTTATTTTGCTAGAGGAAAACTTTCTCAGTTCAGTTAGATGAATTTGGCTATGTTGGCCACTTCCTTTTCTGGTAACATATTTTGGTTAGCAGGTATGGAGGCTTAATCTTTTTAAGCATAGTCTAGATCTTGCCACATTTTTGTATGGGAAGCATGTAGATCCCCAGATAAATTCTCCTAAACTTGAATATGGTCTGACTCCTCAGCACTGGGGAGGGTGTTTTGTGGTAATTACCTGAGTCATTACATGGAGGCTAGAGTACAAGGCAATTACATGGAAAGGGAAAGATGTTTTCTGTGCTTCCTTTCCCCTTCAGTGCTGGGCAGTTCTCTTTCTGCTTTGTTTTAATTCCCAGTGTGACAGCACCATTCGCTGCTCTTCTGTCTCTAGCCTCTGTAAAGCCTCATAGGAAGAGTTGCGGGTTTCTTGATTTTTTTGTGGGATTTTATAGCTCAAGTACTGTAATAAATCTTAACTCCATGAGAGTTAGACCCCAATCCCAGATACCACAACATATTTTCTGTGTCTTTTTCTCCTTCTGCTTTTTGTATAGGTATTTATATTGAACATATATAGGATCTGCTAATTAGAAACAGTATCTGTGCTGCGCAGGTGCCCAGCACGTGTTAAAAGCCAGGGGTTATGAGGGACCTCTGTCATGTCAAAGATTTAGACTACTCTCTGGGATTTATGAACTAGTCAAGTGGTTTTGTTTAGATGATGAGACATGGTTATGTGATTCTTGGGCAGACCTTAGGATACTCATACGGATTGCGAGTGTCGCCCAGTCCTCATTCATACGAAATCCATTTTTTCCCTGTCTTTAGATACCTGACACAGACTCTTTCTCTGCCACCCCTTTGAGTTCTGTAGTGTGGCAGCATCACTGAACACAGTGTGGTCTAGGGGGCATTTTGGGTAAAGTTTGAGGGCTTTGTCTGCTTTCGACTTTGAGAGGTGGGTGAGTAATCGTTGGACTTCATCGTAATGGCTGGGATTGGCCTGATGTGTCTGTAGCGTAGGTGGCTGAGGGAGCTGCTCAGCGTCGAAGTGCTTCGGCTTGTAGGCGCTGCTAAAGTAAATAGGGTAAGGTGAAGTGTGTAGCAACAGCTTTACGGTTTGGGCTATAAACGGGCCTGGACTGTAGATGATGTATCAGTAGCATCGATACACAATCCAGTGCCAGTTAGGCATGTAATTGCACAGAAATGGCCTCTAATACCAGTTTCAAGAAGAGCTGCCAAAACCACAGCGCTCAAGGCCTCTCCCTCTGAGTTTGGCCAATGCTCGAACGAAACAGCCCCCAGCTTGTTCCTCCGGGACACAGGCCTGCCTTGTTAGGAAATCGGTGAAGTTTGGGAACCCACAATACCTCACATAGCTCTGTGTACAGTAACGGAGGGTGGAAATAGGGCCATAGGCATGAGCAACCAGACGAGTTATAAATATAGAATACTCTCTCAATTCCAGTTTCGTTAGTCATGGGAGGACAGTGAGAGTTTTATAAACTTATAAGGAATATACAAACAGTTCTGAATTTAAAATAACTCTGTATAATTTTTTTAGTGTGTGAAAAGAATATTCTTTTTTGAGACCATCCATGTAAGTATCTGCTATACACAGTATGTAAGGATCTGTGTATTTATATGTTCATGTGAATGTGACTTGAGATGACAAAAAAAGGTACTGGAGGGGAAAAGTGTAGCTCAAACGTGCCAAACTCTAGCAGAAACAAAGTGGGAAGCAGCATGCTTCCCACTTTGTGCTAGTATCAAAAACATGAATCCCCCCCTTTGTCTTTAATAAGTGCCATCTGATGCTGTCTCTGGCTTCAGAGCAGCCGTGCAACATCGCTGAGCTGGCTTTGCTGCAGCCTGGAGCCTCTGTCAGATCCAGTGATACAGCTCACCTTGACTGTCCTTCCTATAAATAAATAAATAAATAAACTGCCTGGTACTCCCTAATCTGATCACAAATCCTTACTACGGGAAAGGATTTAGAAAGTCCGAGGCAATGTCATTTTTTTTTTCCCCCTAGCCATACTAATAGGAATTCCTCAAAAGCATGTGCATGTGTGTAAGCAGAGACAACTTGCCCATCCAAGTGTTAACTGTCTATTTGATTACGTGGCCCGCAGTGGTGTGTGTGCCGTTTGTCCTATGAGTGTGTTACGTGTGTTTGCGGTTCCTGGGGGATGGCACAGTAAAGCGTGGTTTTTCTTGTTCACTTTATTTTATCAACGTTTTGGAAGAACTGAAATAGTGCTGTCTCGTAATGGAGGATGTTTTTAAAGATAGTGGACTTAAGTGCAGGTAGGAAGACATAATGTCATACTCCAGTTGGGTTTGCTCAGTGGTTTTTTTCTAACTGATATGCTGTTCTCATCAGTGCCCCTCACTGACTCCAGTCACTTTTTACCAGTGTCCTCTAACTTCAGGTGTTTCAGTCCTTGGCTTGGCTTGAGCGAGCTGGGGATTCAGAGACGCTGAACTTGCAGCGGTTCGCTTGGGGTCACGCAATGTCCAGTGCTTCTGTGGATCAGGAGCATCCCTGAGCTGCTCAGACTCTGCAACCTGGCTCATCCTTTTCTCATCACAAACAGAGCTGTTCAATAACCCACAAGCAGACAGATAACTGTTGCAGCAGTTTTGTTCTTTGGAGATCAAACCATGTAGGATGGAGTTAGAAGTTCATATCCAGACAATTCAGAATGATTTACAGACCATGAAAGCAACTCAACATTTTCCCTTTTTCCTCTGAAGCATCCACCATCGTGGTGTATGAGAAGAAAATACTTTTAATACAAATTTTAAGCCAATTGTATCTTTTCTGCTGTTCACATTACCTGTGAATTTGTCAAAATGCATTAAGAGGTGGATTAATGTGCAAATTTCCAGTCTGCTTTTGAGTCCTACAAACTACTGCACCTTCTATATGCCCTCTGTGTTTACAGTAGAGGAATGGTCTAGAATGGAAAAAAAATCAGTCCATGTTTATTAAAACCGTGGACAGAGCTTACCTTTTTTGTTTGTTGTGGATCTCAAGAGCACAACCTTCAGATGCTCTCAGATTTGCTTACATTCTCTTGTATTTCTGGAAGTTGTGAAGGAAATACTTTGTTTAATTGTTTTGAACATAATTGCCTTTAATATTGTTTGAAGTGATGCTAATCTTAACAGGATGCCTTCAGTTGCAATGTGCAAATATCATAGAATCCTAGAATGGATTGGGTTGGAAGGGACCTTAAAGATCATTTCGTTCCAACCCCCTGCCATGGGCAAGGACACCTCCCACTAGACCAGGCGGCTCAAGGCTCCGTCCAACCTGGCCTTGAGCACTGCCAGGGATGGGGCAGCCACAGCTGCTCTGGGCAGCCTGTGCCAGGGTCTCACCAACCTCAGAGTGAAGAATTTCTTCCTTCTATCTCATCTAAATTTCCCCTCTTTCAGTTTAAAGCCGTCACCCATGTTGTCCTATCACTGCATGCCCTTGTAAGAAGTCCATCTCAAGCTTTCTTTTAGGTCCCCTTCAGGTACTGGAAGGGCCAGAGCCTTCTCTTCTCCAGGCTGAACAAGCCCAACTCTCTCAGCCTGTCTTCATAGCAGAGGTGCTCCATCCCTCTGATCATTTTCATGGCCTCCCCTGGACTTGCTCTAACAGGTCTGTGTCCTTCTTGTGTTGGGGTCCCCAGAGCAGGACGCAGCACTGCAGGGAGGGGGTCTCACCAGAGCGGAGTAAAGGGGGAGAATCACCTCCCTTGACCTGCTGGTCACGCTTCTCTTGATGCAGCCCAGCACACGGCTGGCTTTCTGGGCTGCAAGTGCACATTGCTGGGTCATATTGAGCTCATCAACCAACAGGACCCCCAAGTCCTCCTCAGGGCTGCTCTCAATCCATTCTCTGACCGGCTTGTGTTTGTGCTTGGGATCGTTCTGACCTGTGTGCAGGACCTTCCACTTGTCCCTGTTGAACTTCAGGAGATTCACACAGGCCCACCTCTCAAGCCTGCCAGGGTCCCTCTGGATGGCATCCCTTCCCTCCAGCGTGTCAGCCACAGTGCGCTGCTTCATGTCAGCAGACTTGCTTGATCTCACTGTCTGTGTCGCCAACAAAGACATTAAACAGTGCTGGTCCCGACACCGACCCCTGAGGAACACATCGTAAGTGATGATGTACTCCCAGACTTACTAGTCTGTAATTTAAAACAAATGCACCTAGGTATGTCTCTGACAACTTTTGAAACCATCAGTATTCTTGCATCTTGTTTTGCCCTTCCATCGTAGTATTTCTCTTTTCTCAGGTTCCTGAGTAACTAGATCTTAATCCTGATTTTAGTGGACTATCTCACTAACAGAAAAGAACAGCTTGAAAAAACCTGCTGTGTAGGAAAACTGAATGTTCTTGCTCTTTCTGTTTCCTTGAGTTTTAATCTTTTTGATGATTAAAACTCGAATAGATTTTGTTACTTGTTGTTAACATAGGTGTTCTAGTTGAAAATGAGCAAAAATTTTCTGTTTGCCCTACTGTGTGCACTGTAAACATTAGTTTTACTGAAGCTTTTTTTTCTTTTTAATTTTTAATTAGCCTTTGACTGGAGTAGTGATGATGTCTGCCTCTAAGATGAGCATTACATTTCATTGCTTATGCCAGAACGGTTAAGCCTGTTGATGGGCTCATTGCATAAATGTGAAGGGCATTCAAGGAGTTGAATACATCCAAACCCATGACATTTTTTTTTTTAACCCAAGATTAAACTGCCATTATTCTTCAGCATTAAGAGAACTACATAATTTAGGCCAGTGTGATAATGTTATCAAACTGTCTTCCTCCTTTAGAATAAATCTGGAATGTGAATAGTATTCTTTCTCCAGCTGGGATTCTGCCAGGAGATGGCTGACCAGCACTCCTTGCTTGCAGTATATTAATTAAATCCTGTAAAGCTTATTGCCTTACACTTGCAGCATTTGGAAGACAGGCAGATTAAATCTTGCTTTAAGCAACAACCACCAAAGCCCCAATATATTGCTTGTAATCTGGAGTGAAAAGAAAAATAATTTGCTTCAGAGCTGTTCTGCAGCAGGCCTCTTCTTCCCTTATGTGTTACTGAAGAGTTCAGGAACTTCAGTTGCCCCTTTAGAAATGTGAACAAATTTGTGTCCATTAGTGGTGGGTGACTGTAGTGGACAGGGAGCAGCTTTCACTACTGTGGGGTGACCCTCACTTTCCTGCTTTCGTCCCCGCGTGGCATCAATGTCACTGTTCTGATTTGCATCTTCCAGTGGGAAATTTCCCTTTTCGTAGAGGAAACGTTTCTAGAACAGGGAAGCACTGATGGCAAAACATTCCAAACCCATTTGTTTACCTAGTGTTGAAGATAGAGTGAAACTGGCCTGAATGCCTGATAGATGCTTGTGTATACGCCTCAGTTGGGTTTGTTTATGTACTGAATTCGTACTGGCGTGGAAAGGACAAAATGGACTTGTTTTTTTCCTCTTTCTCTTGAGTGCCAGCTGCAATGATGCCAGTCTGGGTTGTGCTGGGCAACATAAACTGTTTTGAAAGAGAATGCAACTCGTGTTGCCTGGGTTTGTCAATAAGTTGTGTTTATTTGCACCTTCCTGGTCGTTAGTATTACGCACTTAGCAGCAAATGGAGTAACTGTACTATGTATCGTTTCCTGTTGACTGTGGTCTAAGGTAGTTGTTTTCTTCACTCGGGTTTCCATTTGCTCTTATTTCGGTGTGATGTGAGTAGCTGTAATGTTGCTGGAGCTTTTAGCGGGGTTGATTGCTTCACTTGCAGAAAACCTGAAGGGATGAGAGGTTTTACAGTGCCAAATAGTGTCCCTGAGTCCTCTAGTCACTCTAAATAAAATGGGTTTAGCACGTGTTGTTATGTATCACAGCTGGGAAGCCTGGAAGCTGTTTTGAGGTAACTTCTAGGGTAAAGAATGAATGATAGATGTCTGAAAGAAGTGTGTGTGTGGGTCATAAACTCCAGTGTATCCAGCTGAAATATGCTTTGGGTTATTCTCATTGTTGTTTTTAATAGGCTGCTCTGTTCTTTTCAGCTGGGGAGGAGAAGCGGTGAGGCATCTGTGTGTTTGAGGGATTACAAACCAGGCCGTGGGCGTCTAGCTCCTTGGGGCTGTGCTGATGCATGTGCTAGTCTGAAATGCTCTAGGTACCAAAACTGTTCTGAGGGGAAGGGAAAATACTAATGTTGAAGAAAAAAAGTTGTAAAACTAGAGGGCATCAAGTACCTCGCCCAACAATATGTCCTACCAAAGTGTTCGTTTCATTGAATGATAGATGTTTCCTCTCTGTTTCATAGACCTTACTGCATCTGGTGGCATCTGAGAGTCTCCAGGTGCTGAGTGGTGCTGGGCTTTCTTCTCTTCACCTGTCTCCGCTCCTTTCTTCCACTTCCTTTGCTCTAGAATCATCTACAGGTGCTTCCATCTAAGCAGTTGGATCCAGCTGCTGCACAACTGGCTATACAGGCATTTAGCATGGTATTGGTTTTCAGCCATACAATCCTGAGGGAGGGGATGTAAGAGTAGATTCCTTTATCAACCTTTCATATGATTAAAGATTGAGCCAGGGGGCTGATCTCAGGTTGGGCGAAATCATTGAGGTTATTTTGGGGTTCTAGATGCTTCATCACACCTATTCCTCCATTTAGGGAATATGGCCTTACAGTATCTGTGACAAACTGAAGACCAGGAAGCAAGAGACCAAAAAGCTTTGTGTGGAAGCTGATCAGATATAGTTAAACTTCAGCTGGATTTGTATGGTGGGAAGAAAATAGTGCACAGAACAACTTCGGAATAATTTCAGGATCCTTGGAAAAGTCTGAGAGATAGAAACGGTTTGGCAATGACTAGAATGTAAACATGGAAACACATGACTAGTGAAATGATCTCGAGTCAGATGTAGCTTGCAGGCTGTACACTTAATGCCCTCGCCTTGCTTCTTGGTATAAGTTTGTATAGACCTATCCATATAGTTCACTGGTGGGCATGATTGTGTACGTACTAGAGGTTTAAAGGACATGATCACTTTCAAGTCCTAGTATCAGTGCTGGGTTGAACTGAACCTTTGAGATCTGGCAGTTAGTTTCAAAATCTGCCAAACTTTGAGCCTTAATTACTAGAAAGTAGTTTGATACGGCAGCGTTTTTTTCCTTAAGGATTTTCACTGACTGTCAGATAACATCTTTTAGAGTGCTGGGGGAAAAGAGAGAAGACAAAAAATACACCGTTGTTAATATGTTGCTAACATCTGTTTCTGTAACAATATAAAGATTTTATACAACTGTTCTAAGTGCCCTCTTCAGTTCTTTGGAGATGACTTCTACCCATATTTCTGTGATCAAAACACGTTACTGCATGTATTTAATATGTGTATTTCCTTATTGCAGCCTTTATTCTGTAGTTATTTGATTCCAGCCCTGGCCATGAATCACTGAAACTGGATTTTCTGAGTAATGTCTCTCCAGTCTCTCTATTCTCACAGTATACTGGGCAAAAGAAATCAGGTCTTGCATAGGCTGCTTGAGCGTTTGAAGTCAGCTGTTTGAGAGACCATACCAAAGTTTGGACCGTTAAAATGCAGTATTTTAAAAATTCTGTCATGTAGAAGGATTAACATTCCAAAAATGAGCATTTTTTTCTGTCTTTGTGGATAAATTTAGACAGCTAATTTTTTCAGTAGTTGGCTAGGAAAAAACGTTCCCTTCCTCCTCTGGTTTCTACTCAGAACTAGGCTTTTTTCTGCTTTTCCTTCTGAACCACTATTTTATGTGAAGGATGCTCTAAAAAAGCAGAAACAGTATAAAAAAGGAAGGATCGAATATCGTTTTACAAGGAGAGAAAGAACCTTTAAAAAAAATATTTATCCCACACTTGGCAACCTTTAGCTCGCCCGCATGTGACTGGCACAGTGCCATCCTTGGCAGAGGCCAGGGCCCCAGCTTGCCAGAAGTCTTCCTCTTCTGGCCGCATTTTCACTCCCTGTGACTGATTGTTTATTCACCTGATTTTTCTGTTTCAGTATTGCTGAAGTCATGGCATCTTGGAGATAAGAACACTTTGTCTGTCCAAACTGTACAATAGCCATGATGTCAACGCAGGGTGTTTGCAGCGAGCTTTAGCTTTGTGTGCACTTCAAATAGCAGGAGGTATTAGATGTCAGGCAGGCTTACTAGCACCTCCTTAGTGTGAAGCTATCCAAAAAGGAACTGCCGTAAATACAGAGAGATGATTTGTTCCTTGCTTTTTTCTTTTTTTTTTTTTTTTTTTTTTTTTTTTTTTTTTTTGAGAGTTACGTTTGAGGATTTCCCTACTTTGCTTTGTGTTTGCAATTTTGGTTTAGCATCTTGGATGTTAATTGAGAACAATAAGTCTCTGAGTCAGATTCTCTTGGAGCTCCTCTTGTTTGTAAAATCTTTGCATTTAGTTGTAAAGTATTTCCTTTCTCTATGTCAGGTCTGAATCAGATTTGCTCAATCAGTGGGCATCTTGAAATGAAATACTTTGCCTTTTTTACGAGCGCTCATGTTATCTTAATAGTATTTGGAAAATCTCCTGAAATTTGTTGACAAGGAAAACTTGTCATTTGAAGAAACGAGAGAGAAGGTGAAGCATGGATGGCCAAAGAAACTCCTGTTGTTGCATTTGCTCAAGTAAATTTGATTTGTGGCTATTGGTACTCTTGTAATGTCCTTCTTTCAAGACCTAATGGTTACTCAGTACTTTCACTCCCTAGATGTAAATAGACACTCTGGTCTAGTCAAGCCTCTGTCATCTCTTTAATAAAAAAAGTCATGAAGCTGCTTAAGGGCCTGCCCTTCTTCAGGTCTTTCCTTGACTTCCTTCTTCCATGGCTGCCCTCCAAGGTCTCTGAAACTTTCCATTATCTTGGTAGCTCCATGTGATGACAATTAAGCATTTTTTGCCCTTGTGCTTGTCAGCAAGGATTTGTTTGGTGGTTTGGATTTCTTTGTATATAGTCATCAGCCTTCATGATCCAAGGCACTGTTGTACCTGGCTGATAAATTCTGTCCCCAAATGTCAGCTTGCTATTTACTTACGTTTGTCCCTCTAATGTTCTTGTGGACTAAAGTCAACAAGTTATTGAGCATGTTTCAGGTTGGATTTTTTTTGGCAAAAGTATTTTGGAGACTGCATTTTGAATGTTTTGTTATAAATCTAGCAGCCCAAGTAGCACAGTTTGGGAGGGCAGGGGAGAGGATAGATGGGGCTGGATTGTAAGGCCAGCCAGTGTTGTTCAGTAAGATTTTTATAACAGGGATGTCTGAGGGAACTGGCAGATAAGTCTTTGTTGTTCATAATGTATCCTACATGCACACAAAAGTTCTTGTTCTGCCTCTTCAAGGAAACAGGATACCCGTATTGTCTCCAGGCTGAAAACTATGCCAACGTTAGCAAGAACAAGCTAAAAAACAGCACTGAGGAAAAAGCAAGGTTGCTGAGCCTTTTAAAAAAATTATCTGTAAAAAGTTTTCAAGACTTCTTGTTAAAATGGTATGATTAAAATATTACTATAGTTTTGAAAACCTGTTTCACTGATAACTTCCCCCCCCCCCGTCTGTGAACTTGTATATCCTTCTGTGCTTCAATTTATATTGCTGTAGACGAGAGTCAGCAGATTTGCCAGGAGATGCAGGGAATCCTATTTATATAGCAGACCGTTCATGAATGGCAGATGCATGAAGGGAGTATAAAAGTATTTCCCAAGAATGAAATAAACTCGATCTTTTTCTACTATATTTTTCTAAATACGTAATGTAGCAGCAGTTGTGTTTTAGCAAATTATCTAGATGAAAACAAAAAAACCATGTAGTTAATCAACACATCTGGTAATGAACTTTGTGGAGGCATGGGGGGGTGTGTATGTGCTCTTTTTCTTAGTTGGGTTTTGAACTGGAAATGTAGCTACCACACAAAATCTGCGTTCTGGCGCCCACTCAGAACAGCAGTCCATCTGCTAGCAAGACACTGATTTTTAAAATTTTTTTTTAATCCCTTAGTAGTTGCAAATGCAAATAATACTGTATACCTTAAGGTGAAAGGGAATTTGTGATGCCTCCCTGAGGTGGCATCTGAACAGACTTCACTCCTTTTACATTGATGCAGGTTACTGTCAAAAAAAGAATATACACCTACATACTTACCTATTTTTTGTGTAAGATTTTGGTATGTATGCACATCTTTACACAATGCATTATTTAGCAGTGATTTCCTCTGCATTCCTGAAAGTAACTGGCTCTGCAAAAATTTTCTTAATTTAGCCTGCATGTGGTATTTGTGCTACCTGGGCAGGCATCGGCCATCCACATGCTCCCCTTCCTTGCTTTCATAGTCTTCCCCCCTTCCATTTTTCTGCGTAGTTTCACTCTGAAAAAATGAGCATACAGGTATGGAGTAATGCTGTTGGGTTATAACAGCAGAATGTGCAAGAAAAGGGCGGCAGGGTTAAGTGATGTTCCTTTTCTAATTGGAAAAGACAGATGAGCTCTTGGGCAACATCAGTACCACCTTCTCCCTCAGTAGACCTGCTGCATTTAACTCGGTGTGTCCAAGCTATCTTTAATGCAAGCTTGTTGGGTTAGTGGTACGTGGCTATGTATATGCAAGTAATAGCACTGTCGGATATTGTAAGCAGGTCTCATGATGATACGTAATAGCTGCCTGCAAATATAGGGGAGACACTGTTAGGGCTGTCAGGGTACTTGGGGAGTACCTGCAGGTTGAAGTTCTTCCACAAAATCTTTTTTAGCCTGGGTTGTTTAAGGTGAACCCAACTTGGTGCCTGGATGCTTAAACTTGCAAAGTTGGCAGTTAAGGCTTAAAATAAAAAGTGAATAAAATTAAGCAAGATCAATATAGAACCATTTTGATTAAGAAATGCAGAATTCTCTGATGGCAGTTTTGCAAGTCCTTTTCAAGGTGGACGCTACCTTAAAGCTGGCAGAAAATAGCTTCTTATAATAAACACTTAAAGTAGGATGTCTAGATCCTGATGCAGAGCTGTGAAGATATTTTCTTTTTATTTTTTTTTTTTTTTATTCTTGTCCTGTGACATAATTGTAGTGCTCTGCTCAATAGCATCGTAAGTGGAAAGCCTAGATCTCATTATGGGGAAAAAAGAGGGATCAAGATTTTCAGATGTTTAGTCCTGCATTAAAACAACACTGTAGTTGCAAATTGAAAGAGAAATTGCAATGCAGAACTTTTGTGGAACTGTTATGGTTTCTTAAAACATTGTCTTTCTCTACAGGCTTGGCTCTGCTGCTTCCCTGTTCGTTTTGGGATATTAACTTCTTTTCTGGTTATATGCTTTTTGCTCAAATTGTTCAGTTCAAATGGCTTGTGGTGCTTTGCTTGGATCTCACTGTAGTTGTACTACTGAAATTTTGTTTTATGCTGTTATTATTGGTACTGTGTTTTAGCTAAGTTAGAAAGTGGAAAACAGTTACTTAATGCAAACCAGATTTCCTATCTGTGTTTGTTTACAGAGCCTCTGGCACCCAGCTCGCATGGCTAAAAGGCCATACAATGCTGTAATCAAAATGTTGTTGTTACATAAATATAATGCTGCCACTTCTTTTGATGTAACACTGGTGATCCTGTCTGCTGACGGTTCTGCTCTTCGTTCAGGTCTTCCAAACTGAAATGTTTTCACGTAAAACAAATGTGTCTGTAAATTTGCACCCCATTTTTTTTCTCTTTTTCATATTTTGTTCTCTACCCAGAATTTGGACATAAGGCAGAATTCTGTTCCGCTCTTCAGGGGAAAATAGTAGCTCCATGATTCCACAGTATTTGATGTGTACCATCTGTACTTTATTAAACCTCATTTTGCATACATAAGCAACATTGGGATGCTACACTGGGGTCAACCTAACCATGTGTGCTACAGTATAGCAGTGCTTTATTGTACAAGTGTAATTAAGTTGTTTAAAGGAAGCTTGTTTTCTTGCCACTAAAAGACCAATTTGAAGTACAAATAGGGAAGACAAGAAATGCTTAGGAAGACAGTAAGTCAGCACTCAAAAAACAAACAAACAAAAAAAACCAACACCACCCCCCCCCAACAACACCAAAAAACACAAACCACCCCAAAAAACCCACCACCAAACAGAAACCCCCCATAATACTAGGGCTATAGCATATATTCCAGTACTTGGCTGTTTCCATTATCCTTTTGTTGATCTTGCTTTCAGCAGTTTTCCTTATTATTTAATTGGCTCATGTATAAATTTGATCTGAGAAAAAGATTTTTTCAGGCAACTAAAACTGAGAAAAACAGAATTTAATTTGTAGGTTTTACAGGAGTTGGCTCTTTTGCAGAGATATTCTAGAGCCCAGGAAATGAAAGCGTAGAGCTGTATGGATCAGGGTTCTCCTTTAATGCCATTCACTTTATTTAATAGCTCTTATTCATGTTACCTTGTTTTCTCTCTTGCAGTGTGCCCCAGCTCATGTGGCAAGCGAGCCTGTACAGACCAAAACGAGTGTTGCCACCCCGAATGCTTGGGGAGCTGCACGGCGCCTGACAACAACACCGCTTGCGTGGCCTGCCGCAATTACTACTACGAAGGAGTCTGCATGCCTACCTGCCCTCCCAACACCTACAAGTTCGAGGGCTGGCGCTGCGTGACTAAAGAGTTTTGCTCCAAAGTCCTTGCCACTGAAACAAGTGAATATGAGAGGTTTGTGGTTCACAACGATGAGTGCATGTCAGAATGCCCCTCTGGATTCATACGCAATGGGAGCCAAAGGTAACGCAGCTTCTGGAACGTTCATCTCCCACCCCCTATTCTGTGGTAGCCTTGTGATGCAAATTAGATTAGGTAGAAATGAGAACATGCTATGGAGAATTGCATGACTTCCTGGTAAAGGCTTGCTTAGGTGAATTAGTCCTTGAGAGGTCTGATTGTGTGCGGTCCTGTGCATTGTCAGTTGCCACTGAATCTTCTGAAGGGCTTGAGGAGGTCCGTACCCTGCAGAACCATGTCTTCAAGTAGACAGTAACAAAAAGGAAGAGAAAACCCAGGAACATGAGGTTGGAAGCTGGCCGATGACCATTATTACATGGAACAAACTGTGGGAGTTACCTCGCTTCGCTTATTTTTTGCTTTATGTGTGCTTGCATTTTAGACACATGTGTTTAATTTTATTTCCCTTTTTTCACTGATTCCAGAAGATAACAATGGTGCTTTAGAAGGGAGCAATGAAGGTGATAACAAAAACAATGCAGCAGATGACAATATTCTAGAGAACAATTTCTTGCAAGAATGTCACTTACCTTTTATTTAATTCTAACAGTCGAAGTGATTAATGCTCATGATTTTCTTATTTTGCCAGTGGTTTGAGCAAACGGCCTTTGTTGCCTACTGACCCTTGGAAGCCACAGACTTTGTGTACCAGGCAGTCAGTGTGATAAAATTTGTAGTGCTTCAGTACTATGCCAAAACAGTGTCTTAGTCGGCTGTTCTAAGATGTTAGGTTTTTCTAGAACAGTGGTTGTGATACCACCTGCACCAGTTGGGTGCCTGTGCATGCATGTGTGTCATCCATCCCTTCAATCGAATAGTAACGCAGTCTCCAGTTGACATTTGGATGCAAGGAACTTAACGCTGCCTTTGCTCAAATCCAGATATTCACCTGAGAAATGTTTCTTTTGTTATCTACTTGAGCTTGTAGTACCAGCTGTTTGAACGCTGAAGTGCATGGCCATCCTATCTTATCTCAGTGTTGTGCTCTGCTGCAGAGATTGAAAGGAGCTGTAACTCAAGGCTAGTGAATGTTTTGTTCCCCAGAGGTGGTGTTAACAAACAGTTGCAAATGGAAAGCATTTTCAGCATTCTTCCTACATTTAGTCGAAGCCTCTCGCTTGTATCTGAAGCTTTTAGTGGTTTGTGGCATGTTATAGTGCAGGGTTTTGAAACAGGAGCTTACTACTAAGAAAAGGAAGCTTCTTTCTTTTATTTTTTATGCATGAAAAGCTGTTGTTACCAATTTACATGTTTCTTTAAGCCTCAGAAGAAAGTGGGATCAGTTTCTTTTAAAAGGAATAGCTAGTAAGTCCATGTTCATCAGTGTTGTCTTCAAAAGCCTTTGTCTTTCGAGCTGGGTTTATTTTTTTCTTTTTCATTTTCCTCTCCAAAGCATTAAGGTAGAGTAACTAACAATGAAATAAGAAGGAAAGTGCTGGAGTAAATTGAAAAATAAAAATTACCTTGAATCGGGAAAGACATTTACCAGGAGGAGGAATCAGAGGGCATGTTTTATGCATACATGAAGTGTCCAATTTTGAGATGAGTAACATGGAGCCTTTAAAAAGCTGCTGTAGCCAAAGGCTAGGAGTTTGGCCACTATAAAAATACTTGTGAGTGTAACAAGCAGAAGACGTGAGCCTGCACTTCAGTGTTTCCTCCCACCTTCTGGCAATCTGATTTCTTTGAGTTCGGGACTGTGTCTGTCTTGGTGTTTTATAGCCCCTGGTGGACCTGTTCTCTTTCCGTCTGTGTAATCCATTTTGAACCTCCTTAGACTTGTGGCCCATCTCTCACAATTCCTGTTGCAAATTAGTTTTGCCTTGCATCAAGATGCATTCTTCTGATTGTTTAAACTTGCTGCTTTAATACCTCGTCAGCTATAAGAAATATTGACTAACACACTGCTCACTTTCTCCATATCACTCATGACTGTATGCTCCCCCCGTTGGCATTCCCAAGCTAAAACAGCCAGGAGCATGGGATTCCATAGTGCTGAGTTTTAAACGTTGGTTTAAGGCCATGGAGACAGACAACTTTGGAAGGACTTGATCGGTATTTTCCCACCTCCAGTTCCTGTCTTTGGAGGTTGGGCCTGGATTAGCACGAAACTTCACAGCGCTCTGAGGCTGTCTGCATGAATGAGAAGGGCGGTCTTCCTGGGTATGATTAAGTTGGAGTAAATGCACAAATGCAAGGGCACTGGGTTTTACCTGAAGTGCCTTCCACTTTGGAAGGATCACGGAGCCCTTCAGCAGCTGGCAGACAGTGGGTTTGGGTCCATTCCTTCACTCCTGTGTTGCTGTAAATGGAAGGTACGATGCTCTAGCTTCTCTGGAGTCCAGTGGGCAAGCGTGCTCAGTTATCTGCAGCCCTATACAGAGGAACAGTGACTTCTGTTCTAGCTTGAAGGATTTGTCTAAGCTTTGCAGGGAAATGCCTTTGAAAATTTAACTCAAAGCAGTCCATAGACTTATTGTGTATCATTGCTTATTTTCAGTCTCCTTTTCTTTCCTAACAGCATGTTCTGCAGTCCTTGTGAGGGGCCTTGCCCCAAAATTTGTGAGGACGGGAAAACAAAGACCATTGACTCCGTCACATCAGCACAAATGTTGCAGGGATGCACAATTCTCAAGGGAAATCTGCTGATTAACATCCGACGTGGAAGTAAGTGATTGCCCTCTCTTTATGAACCTCTGATAAGGCTGCTTTTAATATTTTTCCTTTTGTCTGTCAGCATAATGATAAGAACATTAAAAACTCAGCAAACTGTTTGCTTTCCAGTCCCATAGCAGTGCTCCTGTTTGATTTGGCCCGCTGTGGCACCATTCTCCTACATGCAGCTGGGAAAGGGAGTCAGCTACCAAGTTATAAGGCAGTGAAAGCTGGTATTTCTGTTAGCTTTTTTGGCAGGACAGGGAGCCAGGATTAGGCAGTGAGATGAGCGGTACTCTCAAAGGAATATTAAAGGCCCAAGAAGGTGGAAAAGTTGAAAGTTCTTGCATCTGGGTAGGTAAATAACTTGTCTGCAAGCAAGGCATGGGACTGTAAGACTGCGTATCCTCACTTTTTAAGGCAAGGTGTGGTATCTTGCTCAAACATGAAATCCAGAGTGCTGAGAGCTCATATAAAGCGTAGCACTGTGCCTCTGGGTTGTCGTCCGTCATTAGTGAGCTGGCCACCTTTGTCACATGTCTTGAACAAGCTCTGGATTAAATTTGTCAGAGCAGTGATTCATCAGCCAGGGAAGTGTTGACAGTTGATGAGCTCTTAAAAGCAGAGTGAAAATCGCTGTTAGTTTTTATTGGAAATGTATCTCCCTATGGAAGTTCCCTTTTGGTTTCATGAATAAGGTTGAAGGATTGAGATATATTTATTTGATTTCCTTCCTCCTGAAAACTTAAGAGGTTAGAAACAGCAGCATGCGGATTGTTTCACTTGTGGTCCCACTGCTACAGGTACAGTCTTCGCTTACAGGAAACGTACCTGTTACCTGGGGCAAGCTTTTTTTTTTTTTTTTTTTCCCTTCCTTTGTTTTTGGTTTTGTGTTAGTTGGGGTTTTTTTTTGGGGGTTTTTTTTTTGTTTGTTTCTTTGGGGTTTTTTTTGTTTTTTTTGGTTTTTTTTAATGTATTATCTTAGAGTGCTGAATATCATCAGCTTCCTCCCAGCTTATTTGGTATGGGAACCATCCACTGGTATTTGGGCTTCCCAGCCATCTGTTAGGACTTTGCTTTGCTTACAGCAGCAAATACACCCCATAGCAGCTTCTCCCATCCTGAGCGCTCAAAACCTGCTCACAACTGCAGTGTAACTTTGCAGGATAATGACACCAGGCATGGGCATGGGCTGGGGATTGCTGGAGGTAAGGACTGCAAAGCTTGAGCCTGGTGAAGGAGGGGATGTTGCAGACCTGGGCAGGGACAGTACAGCTCCTAGGGAGGGGATGGGACTGAAGAGTAGAGCTCATTTTAATAATATATTATAAAAAAATCACCTTTGGTGAGCTATATCGAACATGCTCCATGGCATGAGGACATCCTTACGGGTTTATCTTTGCTGTTTCATCAAGAGTTCTCAGTTTTATAGCCAAAGCTTTTTAGATCACTGAAAGCAATGCTTTATGCCCCAGGGAAGACCAGTAGCATACCTTCACCTTTTCATCTTCAGTCTCATCCTCTGTTTTCCCATGGAGCTTTCTGCCTGAGCTTTTCTCTGTAGCCAAAGAGCAATTCTGGTCTCAATGGATGTGTACATTTACACAAGGGTCTTTTCATCCCTGCCAGAATGCTGGTCCCACATTTGGTGCTGGCTTCAGAGTGCAATGTCTGTGGAAAAAGCAGGTATACCAGTAGGGAAAAGTGAAACTGGTTTTCCACTGTAGCTCTGTGGCTTTATTTTGCCCTTCAACCATCTGTCTGCACAGGCAACTGTTACTGGGGGAGGAATACCAGTGTCTCTTGTTTTCAAAAGCAACAAATACAAACATTTTCTTTTATGGAGCTAATACTGCATTAAGAGAACAGCAGTTAAAGCTATGAATTCTGGGTTAATAAAATTACATTTTTCATACTGTAGGTAACATCGCCTCAGAACTGGAGAATTTTATGGGTCTGATTGAGACAGTAACCGGTTATGTGAAGATTCGCCATTCCCATGCATTAGTCTCCCTGTCTTTCTTGAAGAACCTGCGTTATATTCTGGGAGAGGAACAGGTGGACGGGTAAGTGTCCAGATATTTGTAGATGCAATTTGACTTTAATAGAAAGTCACAGAGAATAAGTCTAATAAACATTCATGTAATGCTTACAGAATCTTCTCTTCCACTAATATGCAGTGCTTTTCTCCTAATGAACACCATTGCACAGTCATCGCTCGTTTGGATTACTATCCAAGTCAGCATATTGAATTGAGTATATTAAAAGTATTTTCATGGTAACTTTGCTGTTGCTTTTCACTTCAGGTTTTTCTAGGGAGATTCTTTACATTGATAAAGTGTCTTTGTTCTTTTTGCTCTATTTCATTGAGAAAAGAGCATCGTCAGAAACAATTGGATTTCCTTGCAGTTCTGTACTCTTGGCTTTTAGCAGAGTTTTATGGAGAATATCAGCTGAAAGGAAACCTTAGCCATGGCTAACTGGGGAGTCCAGCTGGAAGGGACCTAACTAGTATGAAATTGTTTGCAAGTTGCAATTGTTTGCAGCTCCTTGAAATGCTAACGTTAAATGAATTATCTATTGAGCAGAAAAAAGACTGGTCAGGAAAAGTAAAGCTGATTGCGTGAAATGTTTTCTGTTGGATATATTGCTTCTGTAAGGTATATAATTACACAATGTGTGGTACTTTTTTCTGTATATAACTCCTGTTTTCCTATGATTGTAAGAGATAGCCGAGATAAAAGTTTTTATGTCTGCAGAACTTGCAGTGCTGAGGTGTGGTGATCGTCCTCCAACAAACTGCCTTGCTCTTTCTCGTCCTGAATCAAGTAGCCATCTCAAGTTTAAACCAGGGTTCTCTGGGAGAAATAAGTCTCCCGACGTAATGACAGAACTATTAAATGAAGAATTTTGGGAAATCATATAAGAAAAGGTAGTGGGAGGGTCATGGGAAAGGTTGTTTGTGTCTGATTTATCTGCCCTGACAGGATAAAGTTACAGCATGAGGGATTCTTCACAACCTCCCTCTTTCTCTCAGGCTAGTCTTTGGTCACCCTTACATTCTTAAAATTCCACCGTCTGACAGAGCAAGTTAAAGGGCAGCTCTTCATCCTGCACTTGAAAAAGCATGCTGTCTTTTTTAGTAAGAGCACTGGCTCTAGGGAAAAGCTTGTTTCTAATTGCGAATCCTGGAGGCTGGTGACTTTGCTGAGCACACGGCTCATTCAGCCCACTTACGATGTAGCGTGCTCTCCTGGATGCTCCAATTATTGATTTGTCTTTTCTTCTCTCTCCCTTGCTCTCTTTAAATTTGAGTTTAGCTTTGTGTTTCAAGTAGTAATTATGTTTTTGGTACCTTGTATGTCAGCAAGCAGAGCCAACATGAAGGGAAATGGCAGGTTTTAAATCAGGTTCCCAAATAGAGAAGTAAATGGTGCAGCTTTGAAGAGGAAAGCAGGGCTGAGTAAAGTAGTGTAGTAAAGAGCTATTTGTGCTAAAATTCACCCGTGTTAGGAAATTACTTCAGTTCCATATGTTAGGTCAGGGACAGTCTCTCTGCTTGGAGAGACCTAGCATAACTTAGGCATCGCCACAATCTAAATAATGTTTCCAAAAATACTTAGAAGTAGGCACCTGACAAGGAAGAGCTGAGCTTGAAGAATTTCTTTGGCAGAATTATGAACAACAGGGAGTGGGGTCTTAACCTGGGAAGTACTGGGCTGCTGGAACAATAGCTGTTTATGCCAGCATTGCCTTGGGGTGAGAGGGAGCTTAATTTAAGATCCATTATGATAGTTGTTCATTACACAACTGACCCCACCACCACCGCTGTCCCTGTTCTTTTTATTGAACTGGAGTACCCAAACAGTATGTCAGTATTTCATTCTTCCTTATTCAGTTGCTGGTGCCTGCCTTGATTATCACAGAAAATGGAAAGTTTAGAGGGAATTTGTTTGTTTTCAGAGTATTCATTGTCTCTTTTGAACACCATGTGCATAGTGAATGTACTCCCGTGGCAAGAAAAAAATCTAAATACAGAAACTGGAATGGAGATGTGCTGGAGGGGTCTCGGTGTCCATTGCAGGATTCTGATTCCTAGTCTGGCGTTCGCTCTGCCAGGCCCCTCTGTCCTCTGCTGGGGTGCTATGTGTTTGTTGCTGCCACCAGCTGCAGCTGTCGAGGTGATGGATGGCATGTGGGCAGCACTTCTCAAAGCGTCTCCCAGTTGGGTACCTGGAAAAGGAGCAACTTGTGGCCTTCAGGAGAAAGCGAGGAGACAGTGGCTGAGGTGGAGTTGCTGCTGTAACACTGGCCGGCTGCTGTTGTCGTGTTTCAACTTCTGCAGCAAACTGGGGACGGTCTGTATAAAAGCAACACAACCCCTCCCATTTTCTACATCACTTTGAAGCAGGGGCATCAGTAGCTGTCAGGCGTGTTGGAAGGCATGAACAGAACATCTCTAGCTGTTTTGTGGCTCCTCACTGAAGACACTATGGTTTGTTATCCTGGGATCATTATGGTTAGATTATGTTGAACTCAGTCGTCACGATACCAGCAAGGCCTGTTGTAGCTCCAGCATTTCAACAAAGCAGTCACCCTGTGTGTTTTAGGAATGAGTAATGCCCTCTGGGCTGGTGCAGAACACAGGCACATTTTTTTTCAGCCGTCCACGTGTAAAGGGAGTTTCAAATAGTGAGCTGGGGAGTCTGTCGCCCTCCGGGCTGGTGCAGAACACAGGCACGTTTTTTTTCAGCCGTCCACGTGTAAGGGGAGTTTCAAATAGTGAGCTGGGGAGTCTGTACAGAGGTGTGAGGCCAGGTTTGTGGGGGATTTAAGAAGCTCATCAGTTTACCTTTTCAAACCTGACAAGAAAACACTGAACTTTAGTATCGGTAAGGTGCATTACTTCCAAATTTACGGGTTAGTATTAAAGCCCCTGGTTTCCTGCTCATGTATTTGCCTGCAGAGATGCAATTCTTAGTCAAAATCAGCTGTTTCTATGTTGCCTACAATTTACATTAGCAAGATGTGTGTTAAGTATCTATTAGAGACAGATATTCTGTTAATAACTTTAGTTGTTCTGTTTGAAGTGCTGGTGGGCAAACACAAGCGAAAAAATACATCACAATTATTAAAACATTAGCAATGTTTTGGAAATTTGATAAAGTTCAGACTTGTAGAGAAATGCTGAAGACAACCTATTTAAAGAGAGACCATCAAAAGGGGCGTTTTGTTCAAGTATTGTCCTCTGTATTGTTCTCTGTGGTGTTGTGCTGTATATGGTTGACTCTGTTGTTGTCAGGTCCTCATCAGTCATTAGGGTCACACCATGACACAGCTGTAGAACATACACCATGTTAATAGTTTCTAGCCAACATGTGGCATGTTTTGTTTATGTAAAGCAATAAGTGTTTTCCTTTTCTCCTGCTCTTACTGGTTGATGTCTCAGCTATCTGGTCTAGAGGGATTTTCTGTCTTTCTTGTCATTGTAGCACAGAGAGGTGAATGTCTTCTATTCTGTATGTCCTGCAGGATTGCTTGACTTGTCCCAGGGCAGTCAGTCTGTCATAAATCTCTGCTGCCTGGTCGTCTTCTGTAGCCAGCTCATCCACCGCAGTCCTCTGCCAGTTCTCATTCCCTTTTCGGTACAAGTCACTTGCCTTTACGGATCATGCATTACTCTCTTATTAACAGTTTACTTACCTTGTCATTGCCCCTTTCAGGAGCTTTTTGCACCCTGTACACTATGGAGAGGGATAAAGGGTGATTGAAAGCTTGTTGAGACATTTTCATCACCCCCATCTCCTTTTGGTTCGGATCTCGTGTTCTTCCTCACAGCTTTACGATGGGTGAATGTGCACAGATGTAGCGTTGCGTGCAGATACAGCATGAGGCAGGTTTTTAATGTGTGCAGTCAATAATTAAGCAGCTGTGGGTGCTCTGCACTTGGGGATACACATCATGTGGGAGTTCTCTCCTGTGGGCATGCATGGGTTATGCAGGTTGCCCTGAGGCTTTTCATGGCAAGCCTGGGACCAGATGTGCTGCCTCCTCCTGTTGAGAGGTTTAGGCTGTCCTTCAGGCCATAATCTCCAGTGATTCCCCTAGTCACTGTCCCCAGGGTTTGATTGGCAGTGCTTTGTTTCCCTGCAGTGAATCTTTTATTCTTTCCATGCTGTCTTCCTTGGCATCCTGATTTTTTTTCCACAGCTGTTAGAGCCAAAGTCTGATATAATCTTTATTTATAACTTTATTTATAACCTAAAACCTAAGTGCATTCTGGTTGCCCTCTGCTCCACCTTTCAAGCCATGCAGCACTGCACCTCTCCTGTGACTGAGACTGTATGTAGCCCTCCAAATGTGGTTTTCCTGGTGCTTTGAGTGGTGCTAGAATAACTTCCACTAATGTATACTTTTAGTGTATATATGAACCATTAGGACCTGTTTGCCTTGCCTCAGATGGCTGCTCAGACTTGTGCAGATGGCTTTAACGTGTGAGCCGCAGTAACTCCCAGCTCTGGCCCAGTCGCTGTGCAGTTCCGTAAAGCACCAATGTGTGCTTGATTTGCCTCATTCGTTCACACTCTTGAAAGCTTCGCCACGTTGCTTTAATACAGGAATTATCTCTAGTGTCTAGAGCATAATTGCCACAGTTGGGAGCAGGAGACAGGCTAGGCTGCTATTAAATATTTAAGATGGTTTCTATAGTTGTGGAGCAGCACCTCTGTTTATTGTGTTCAATCTGAGTCCAGCTTTTTGGGTCGTTCCTGAAAAGCTCAGTTGCCATCACTTATCATGTGGCTAATTATGGTGAAGTGTCATCTTTTCAGCAGTGCACAGGGAGCTGCAGGGATTGTAGACATCTGTAACAGTAATAGGTGTCTCAAATAAACAGAGTTTTTGGTGATGTCTGTCAAATCCCACATGCAGTTCAGCATCCTTGTTCTCTCCCGGCAAGGTGCATTTAAAGCACAGACATGCATGTGCTGCTTTGTCAACTGAGCATATTATTCTCATCATCTTTCTGAAGTGGTACCAGGTACATCGACTTCATTAGCAATCGATTCCTGGATAATTAGGGGAGAGCTGGAAATAGGAGAAACCACTTCTTTTTCACATTGTTCTGAAAATACACACAGTATTTTGGTATGTTGCAAGAAACTGCAATCGTGGTCTGCGCAGATTCCAACAAGAATGTAGTTTTCACTTCAGGTTGGGTAAGGGAGGAAGAAAAACCATAAATGAGTAGTATGTCAGCTTCATATGAGCCTCACAGTTTGTCTGCCATGTTACCCTGCAAAAACTCTGACTGTAGTTAAAAGGATGTGTAGAAAGCCTAGTTTAACTACGTTAACTATGTTGACTTGGGCTTACCAATGCAAAATGGTAGGTTGCAGAGGTTGCAAGGCTTCATCGTGTTAATGGTGCATTTTATGTCGATGTAGTTAATGTTGGTGGGACTTTCCACAGAAGTATAGTAAATGCTGCCATGCTGGGTTGGTTTGATTTAGGTTCGTCAGCTACACAGACTTTTAACTCATTTCCCAATTGTGCATTCCTGTCCCTGCTATCCCAAAATGTAAGTGTCTTTGCAGGTGGTGTCTTGCTGTGGGTGTAGAGCCTATAAACTTGCTTCTGTCACACCTGGTGTGGTTTGTGGGTTTTTGTTGGTTTTTTGTTGTGGTTTTTTGGGTGTGGGGTTTTTTGTTTTTTCCAATTCAGCACAATTGAGTGGTACCAGGAATTTCTCCTTAATACGTAATAGTATTTACACAGACAACTTTGCATTTAGTATCTGTGGAAATAAAAGATGTTCGTGTTATTCCACTGCTGTACTTAGGGAATGGGCTCGGCGCATGCTACCACCTGTGTTATTAGTTCTGTACTTGGAAGTGGGGATCCTGTGCTGTACAGTCAGTGCAACTGTTTACTGCCAGCTTTTGATGTATAGGCGCAACTGTACTTGGCACAATGTAGGAAATCTTTATTGGGCCACCAGGTAAACTAACACAGAGAGGCAAGGAAATGTCATGATGCATACTTTTATAGCTGCTTTTGTAAACATAAGCAAGACAGCTGTGTTAGCGATTTTTATTTTATCATCAGGACTGCACCATGCTTTTCCTTTCATAACGTATGTAAGGTTATTGCTTCCTATTTGCCACAAAATGGAAAATCCAGTGAAGAGACCTGCTCTTCAGAGCACATGAATTTATATTACTCATAGCAGCTTCTATTACAATTATTAAAACAGATGTTGGGAGTGGGATTTACATGGTGAGGTGTCAGCCTTGGAGTCCTGTGTTACGGTCATTTCCCTGCCTGCTGACTGAAGTGAGCATTCAGGGAAAACTTGTTCCATGGGAGGGAAGAAGATCCTTTAGTCTGCTGAACACCAATTTAAAGTAATAAGAGGAAACATAGTGATTTAAAGTTTGCTTATATTAAGGTATTCTTGGTTTGAATTGGCTATGAATTAAAACTACTATTTCTCCTTCAAAAATTTCCTTCTAGGAATTATTCCTTCTACGTGCTTGACAACCACAATCTTCAGCAGCTGTGGGACTGGAACCATCATAACTTGACAATCAAGGAGGGGAAAATGTACTTTGCATTTAATCCTAAACTGTGTGTTTCTGAGATTTACCGAATGGAGGAAGTTTCAGGAACCAAGGGACGACAGAGCAAAGGAGATATAAATCCAAGGAACAATGGGGAGAGAGCCTCCTGTAAGTAAACAAACAAAAAAATCTCGAGTCAAACTGCATAGGAGAGTGTCACAAAAAAACCCAAAACAAAACACACCCAACACATTGCCATGTTGCTGACCATTACAGTATTTAGAGTTTAGAAATTACAGTAGACTTTTTGTCGTTCTACTTGTTCAGTTTTTGAAAGGTAGTTGTGAGAGTATGTTTGCATGTGTGGAAAATTACATGGTTACATAGTCACCATCTCATCTGTAAAAACCATTTGATGAAGACAACTGCTTTCCAAATATCCTTGTTTGTGACAGCAACATCATGTAGCAATAGAAATATACCTGGGAAATGAGAAATAAAGTGTAGTAGTTTGGTATCTCCAACGAGGAGCCGTTTCTCTGTTTCCTTTGCAGATGTACATCATTGTAGGTATTTTCCTCTCCTACTCTTTCTTATCAAGGCTACTGAATAACAATTCCATAGACACCAAAACAGACTGTTTCTGTTATGTTTAAGCTGCTTTTCAACCCCTGCTGATTATTACACTTTGTTGGTAGAAATGCTTGTTGTAAATTCAGTTTTCTGGGCTTTATTTTCAAATTATTGGCTTTTGAATTGAGAATACTGTTTAGTGTTCTACAGTATTCCTAAACTTCAGTGCCTCTGCATTTAGTTTTGGTTTCTGCAAGGGTCAAAGTTATCGGAAAGTCCCCTTTGGCTTTGGTGGTCTTCACATCAGGTTTCCAGGTGTAAGCAGCGCATTTAAAAGCAATCTCTCATCTAGGAATTACAACAACAGAATGTTTACAAATTTGACCTGTTACTCAAACTCTTAGAACTGACACTGTGTTTTTCTTTGGTCTATTTGTGGTGTTCTTGGAGCTGAGTAAATTAAAATGGATCTTGTGTATAAGTCAAGTCCCCTTGTTCTGGATGGTGTTTACAAAACTAGGACACGTACGCTGCTGAATGTCTCTTTAGGCATGATGCATAAATGCAGATGGCATGGATCCTTGTTGTAAGCACACTCCATTCTTTGCACATTCAATAGAGCAAAGGCTTGCAGTCCTGGAGGAGTTACAGACACACAGCCAGTCCTTACTACCACTGAGGCTAGTGCCAGCCGCTGCCTGTTTTTTTTTAAAAAAAACATTACAGAAAGCTTTCTGACTCTGAGAAGGGGAAAAGAATCAACAAAAAGCTAAACTGCTTTTGAAAAGATAGCACCAATAGTGCCAGTGTACATGAGGGTGAAAACCCCATTTATTTTAAGAGACTCCTGTGGAATGTTAGAAACTAATTCACAGTTGACACTTAGAATACAATTTCCTCATCCAAGAATTTAGTTTTTAAAATGCTATTTTGTTTTGGATTGGAAAGCTCACTGAGTTGGTAGTGGGAAGCCATTAATTTCACAGCTGCCGGCTTCCATCCAGCTCTCTTCAGAATTGTAGCTGGAAGCTGCTGCCATCAAATGGTTGTGCCATATATGAATTGAGTTTTGGAGTTCTTGGTGCAGCCTCTCATAAGTAGGAATGTAAACTTATTTGTCCTTTCCATGTTGCCCATTCCCCAGAAAAACAAATTGTAGTTGTCAGAAGTTGTCCTGGAAAGTGAGAACGCAGAAGCCAGTTACTGCTCTGCGCAGTGCATTGGAGTTGGATGATGAATTTAGTGCTTCTGAACCAGTCCTGTGAGTAAACAGGACTTCCATTCCTCTCTCAGGGACAGTCTGAAGTAGTTTTCAAGAGCTTTCTGATGATACATTACAAGAAAATCTGCTTCAGAAAAAATAAGTAGCTCCAGCATATTCTAAAATGATTGCCAAGGCCACTGCTTACCCTTAAGCACTCAAGTGTAGTAGGATGAAGTACGAAGCTCTACAGAGGCAAAGGCTGTTGGTATAGTAGGTGCTGCTGGAAAGGCCAGTTAGCCAAAACTGATACTAAGAAACAACAAAAACTAACAGGCATGTGATGCTGACTCTGTCATGTCCTGTCCTTTTGTATTGCAGGTGAAAGCCACATTCTACGTTTTGTTTCCAATACTACGCTCAAGAATCGGATTAAACTAACATGGGAACGGTATCGCCCTCCCGATTATAGAGATCTCATTAGCTTCACTGTTTACTACAAAGAAGCGTAAGTAGATGTCGTCAGAGACTAATCAGGGCAGTCCAAGAGACAGTAGACAATTCTAGTCTCACTAGCAAGAAAAGTTAGTCAGCAAAGTCCTTCAGGTAGTTCCTATTGCATGCAGTTTACATATCTCATCCAGTTTACATATTTCATCCTCAAGTCCCACTTTTGTTCAAATTCTTTTCTTGGTGGAACCCCTTTTAAAAAGAGTATTGTTTTGATTGAAGCCTACAAATGGATTCCAAATCCATCAGGAAGTTTGGCTGTGGGTTATTTTGGGTTTTGGTTTGGGGTTTTTTGGGTTTTTGTTTGTTTTTAAAAAAAGAGATGGATGGCTTGGCTATTCTCAGGGGTCTTAATTTGTAGCTGTCCGTAAGTCATATCACTATGTTTACCGAGATCTTTTCTTTCTCTGGTCATAGTACTGACTAGAGAGCATCACAGATCAGGAGTTTGCCCTATCACCTTGGTGACCTCTCTGCTCAAGGTTTGGGGTCATTAAGATTATCTAGCTTTGGTAGTTTTCTGCATTAGTATTTCTTGACAATGAAGGAGTGGGGCAGTTACTCCCTAATTTCTTGGGAGGTGTCGCTGCTTTTGACATGCTTGTAGTGTCTTAGATTTAAAATGATCAAAAATACAAATGAGCATGATGATAATTCTCCAAGCAGTTTGGAGGTGTGAAAGGGAGGTCTAGAATGCTGGTAATAAGGAGCAAGACTGCAAGACACAGGAGCACAAATTGTTTATGTCCAGCAGCTCTTGAAAAAATCGTGACAGTATACTATGATGCAATAAACTTAGTGCTCATGAGTCTATAGTAATTAATAACATTAGTACTTTATATGCTCTTGTGCCAGCATTGCGACTTATGAAAATTAAACTATGTGACTATTCAAGTGTATTTGTACTGTGTGGAAATAAAGGGGGAAAAAAAGCCTGTTGGACTGGTCAAGGCCAGTCATGGAAGTTTGGTCTCTTTATGTTAAAAAGCTCAGCCACTGTCAATAACTGGTTTGAGTTGCTTCTGTTTCATATATGCTTAGCTAAAGTCTAAATGTGTCTGAAGCATTTCACTATCTATTTTGGATAAAAAAAGGGTAAATTTAGTGTTTTCTTGGAGAACCTTGCCTTATTGCTAGTGACTGAAGGTAAGACTTGCAGCTAAAGCTGAACACTTGAGTTTTGTAGTGCTTGGATATAAATGCGAATTTTCTTCTGTTTTATTCTGCTGTGGAAAAGAATTAAGCTTTATTTGCTTCATTGAGCAACACTGAAGTGAGGCACTCTCAAATACATAATTTTTAGGATAAAATAAATATCTTGTACTACCTTTTTCTTTTAATATTTCAGGCCATTCAAAAATGTGACAGAGTATGATGGGCAAGATGCATGTGGCTCCAATAGCTGGAACATGGTTGATGTTGACCTGCCACCAAACAAAGAGAACAATCCCGGAATTCTACTACAGGGATTGAAACCTTGGACTCAGTATGCCATTTATGTCAAGGCTGTTACCCTCACAATGATGGAAAACCATCATATTCATGGAGCAAAAAGTGAAATCGTGTATATACGAACCAATGCTGCAGGTGAGATCCTGGGCTTTTGGGTAGGAGATTGATAATACTGCAGGTATGCTGATAGCATTACTATGCAAATTCTGTTGTTAATACGGAAATCAAATTTATGTGCAGATGATGTGCATAATGCTATAAAGTTTCAGTAATTAAGAAAGCAGCATTAAGGTATGAATTAAAACTCTGTGGTGGTTCAGACATTTTCATTGGGAACTGTGGGAGTTTTTTGGAGTTAGGTTTTCAGACTTAGTTCCATTGGTGAGGGTAAATTTAAGTACAACTTCGGATTGGGATTATTAAGGTGGTCCCTTAATAACCGTTGTTAGTGGGGCATAAGTAGGAAACGTTTTCTTTGAAGTAGGATGATGTTTTTCCTTGCGATATAGAAATGGATTGGGATTCACTTTGAAAGTTTGCATCAAAATACATTGTAAAATGCTCTAGATTTAAATGCCTTCCTTTTATTTTCCTTTTTGCCCCTCCAGTGCCATCCATTCCCTTGGATGTTATTTCAGCATCAAACTCCTCATCCCAGCTCATTGTGAAATGGAATCCTCCCTCTCTTCCCAATGGCAACCTGTCATACTACATCGTACGATGGCAGCAGCAACCTCAGGACAGTTACCTTTACAGACACAATTACTGCTCCAAAGGTAGGAAAATGGAATGAGATTGTGTTGAAATGCGTGTGACTCTTACCGGCCAGTGCACTTTGTTTACAGGAGTTAAAACCTGTGCCCTGCTTCACAACTCTTCCGTGAATAACAGCAACTAGAAGGGAATGGGTAAACTTGGATGTTGCTGTATTCATAATATGAAGAGAAAAGGAACAAGCTGCCTCTGTTCTTTTCTTTTAAGATAAAGTCCCAATTCGAAGATATGCTGATGGGACCATTGATACAGAAGAAGCTACTGAACCCACCAAGCCAGAGGGCTGTGGGGGAGAAAAAGGACCTTGTTGCGCTTGTCCCAAGACAGAGGCAGAAAAGCAAGCTGAGAAGGAGGAAGCAGAGTACCGGAAAGTCTTTGAGAACTTCCTTCACAACTCCATCTTTGTCCCCAGGTAATGGATTTTGGACGCTTTCTCTTTGCAAGTGAGGCTAATAATTTAGGTTTTTAACATTTCCCAGAGCTGAGGCTTCCTGGACCTGAAAGAATATGTAGATAACACCTGAAACACAAAGACATTGCCTTTCCTTTTATGTGCGACAATCTGCAGCCTCACTTTGCAGTTTCTTGTATTCACTAATTTTCATCTCTTTCTCTCAATTTTAGGTAATAGTAAGGGTTCTTACCTATATTGTTCAAGGACTTTAGTGATGGTTGCTTTTCAGAATCAAGAGTCACTTGAGGAGCTCTTTGTCTATAAGGGTTTTAGAGATGAGCAATATGTGGCAGACAAAGGGTTTCAGATGTGATCTTTCTCTAAATAGCCGTTTAAGTGCTTGTGTTCCTAATCTGAAGATTTATTTACCTTTGAAATTGAGGGCATAGTCACCTCGCAGACTGAAACTGGTCTTCCTTTCTCACTGCACTAATTGCAAAAGGCGTATTGGTTTCCTGGGTCTGTGCTGCAGAGAAGTATTAAATATGCCCACTCTTCCATGATAAACACTACTGCTTACACATTAAGTGGAATAGTAACGATTTTATGCTGCAACATAGAGTAGATACTACTGAATTAATTGGTGATTTTGATCCTTGAATTTCCAATTTATCCTTCATGTAAGCTGTTCTTACTTTAGATAATTGGATCCTGGGGCCTAGCACACAGTGTATAGCTGTTATGTTACAGTCTATAAGCAATTAGATCTCAATCGGGCATGTTACCCCATTGTCTCTGTTGGCAGGTGAGCTTTATGGTGAAGTCCTGTGTTTGAGAACTCTAAAGTGTGGCATTGCTGCTCATTAAAATGGGTCTGTCACTCTCCATTGTGATTATTGGAACTTTATTCAAGGATGTGTTGGATTGACTTGTTTAGGGTTGTGTGCTTTTATCAATATGTGCAGAGCATCTTAGCTTTGTCCAAAAAAAGGGGGAACTAAATGCTGCCTCTCTTTGGAAGTCCTTAGTATTGTATCTGAGCTGTGTTTGAGTCATATTTAGTGTTTGTGGCTGAACTTGTGCAGAGTTTACCTACTGATGATGAGAACCAGCAGCAAAGAGGAGGTACAGAGAAGTAACAGCCACCATGACTGGCCAGGATGTAATTCCTCAGCAATGTGAAATCTTGTAAATGTGATCCAATTTTGGACTTCATGAAATACCACAGCAAGGAGTTTTGAAAGGCATGTGTCAGGTCTAAACTACTTGAAAGTCTGTTACAAAGGAATATTTTTATTTCACCAAAGCTTTGTAATTTAAATGTGTTATCCCAAATTTCCTTGCTTTCCCCGCCTCCCAAAGGAAACTCATAGAACCTTGAACTTGGACAGTAACAAGTGAACTGATCAGTTCACAAAGAATTTCCTGAAAACTTGACCGTTTCCCTTTTTTCTTAACTTACTGTCATAAAGCTGTGTTTTGTAACAGCAAGTGCAGATAAGGTACAATGATCAGAAATAGCTGCATAGCTAAGCAACTTTAAAGAGACTGTATGTCAGGGAAATTAAAGATTATGAGGTAGTGAGAAGTCTCCACGGGACAAATCTAAGCAGCTCGTTACTTGCTGATGTCTATTTTTTCCCCTCTTTCCCAAGGGAGAAGTTAATTAATGTGTTAATGCAAGCCTCAATAATAGTATTTGTTTCCAATGTTCTATCTGTTTCCAGGATATTATGAAAGAGATGCAGCATGTAATACAGCATGAAAATATTTGATTGGGTGGTTTTAAGGTTATTTAAAAAGGCTGTTGATCTAATATTCCATGCAACTTCTGGATGACCCCATGTGTATTACTGCAGTGGTAAGGTAGATTTCAAACATTGGTTAGTCTTGAAGAGATACTCACAACCCCAGGAGGAGGAGTTATACTTCAAGTTTTTTGATTCTCTAATAAGCAGGATGAGACAGGCTGTGTGCATAGTAGAAAGTATCTGCGCGAGGTAACATTAAAATTGCCATAAAGTATGAGAACAGTTAGCTTTTCTGTTAAATGACCCACATTTCTTTTTTTCTTATTTCAATTTTATTTAATTTTTTATAGGGTTATTTTCTAGTTTTTCTCGTGCATGTCTCTTCCTTC
This sequence comes from Podiceps cristatus, assembly GCA_000699545.1. Classification (NCBI taxonomy): domain Eukaryota; kingdom Metazoa; phylum Chordata; class Aves; order Podicipediformes; family Podicipedidae; genus Podiceps; species Podiceps cristatus. The sequence goes on from KL265436.1 coordinate 42,033, forward strand.
CTCTCCTTTAACAGAATAGATGAATTCTTATGGTTTTATCTCTGGACTTTTCTGTATTTCCTTGGATGCTTGTTTTTTTGTCTTTATCTGTGCCTTTCATGAAAACAGGAAGCTGCTTGACAGAAAAGCAATGGTGTCAAATCTCTTGATGTTTTAATCATGTTTGTCTTATGGTTATCCTGTAGGTCTTTTTCCCTTCCTGATATGACTGTAGTTTTCAAGTTTTGTGTTGCTTTCTCTTTATCTTTTTTCCCCACAGGCAAGGTAGGACTGTGATTTCTTCTCTCCCCCCCCCACCTCCCCCTCCCCTCCATACCACCAAGGAGTTAAAACTTCATTGGTCCCATAAATCAGTGACAGATGAAGTCATGCCTTTGGGGTTCTTGCATTGGCATGTGCTTTTGGGGTTGACTGAAAATGAACTTACTTTCACTGCTTTTATCACAAAATCTATGCAAATGTTCATCAGTGCTGGGCATCCCATGTGCTTTTAGCAGTTCTAAAGTTCATTCTTTCCACTGAATTAAAGCAGTAAATGAATACTTACTCTAAGCAACAGGAGTAACTTTAGTAACTTCCATAAAATACCGGTGTAGAGGAGGTGCAAGGTGCTTACATCTTCTATTAAATTCCCTACTAATTCTCCTAAATACCTCCTTAAATACCCTACTAACAGGTTACAACATTCTCTTGTATGTTGCTTAAAACAATTTCTTGGTAACTTAGGAATTTTTTTCCTTGTCTTCGTTTATTTCTGTGCTGTGGTTTACATGGCATCTGAGAGTGTCAAAACGACTACTCAAGACATAGTAAAGGATTTTGGAAAATTTTGTAGTGAACTCCTAAAAAAGATTTCATCCAGCCTCTGCCAGAAGATTTCAAAACCAAGTCAGCCTGTTTTTGGCTCTCTCTGCAGCATGCTGTTTTGTGGCTGAATGTACTAAGACGGTATATTTGACAGCGAATTAATTTCTCATGTTGAGTCATCTTTCTTCCTGTTGTGTGTTTGAGGGAGGCCTTATTTGCCTGATTTGTAACTCACTCTCTGATAGAAATGTATTAGACTTCACCTTTGTCCTTGGTAACTGTTGCACTGGCTAATGGGCACTGGCTAATTGATTTTAGGTGGGATAGCATTCCAGCCAAAACTGATTTTGTGGTGTGAGTTGTCTTCTATTCTTCTTCAGCTCCCCTGGTGCATTGCTTTCCAGGTGGGAGCAGTCCTGCAGCCTTCCGACACGAGGAGAGCAGGAGCTGGAAAAGCCAGTTTGCCCTATGTAGTTAGTGCTCCTGTGCAAAACAGCCTTGGATCTGACACAAGACCAAGTGACAAGTCTAACGTGTAGCAATCGTGTGTTGGTTAGCTAATACCAGCCAAATGTTTATAAGAGTATTTTCATATTGATGCTTGTACTGATACTCAGGCCTGTCTACTACAGTAGTTTCCTAGACTTGAGAAAGTAGCAGTGTTGCTGTAAATCCTCAGGTTTTTAACTCTGCATAAATATCATAGGGATGCCTGTAAGGCAAAGCAAAGTTGCTCGGTGAACGCTTTGATACAGAATCATAGAATGCTAGAATGGTTTGGGTTGGAAAGGACCGTAAAGATCATCTGGTTCCAACCCCCTGCCATGGGCAGGGACACCTCCCGCTAGACCAGGCTGCTCAAAGCCCCATCCAACCTGGCCTTGAGCACTGCCAGGGATGGGGCAGCCACAGTTTCTCTGGGCAACCTGTGCCAGGGCCTCACCACCCTCAGAGTGAAGAATTTCTTCCTTCTATCTCATCTAAATCTCCCCTCTTTCAGCTTAAAGCCATCACCCTTGTTGTCCTTTCACTACATGCCCTTGTAAGAAGTCCATCTCCAGGTTTCTTTTAGGCCCCCTTCAGGTACTGGAGGGCTGCTGGCTGGGTTCCCAGAGCCTTCTCTTCTCCAGGCTGAACAAGCCCAACTCTCTCAGCCTGTCTTCATAGCAGAGGTGCTCCAGCCCTCGGATCATCTTTGTGGCATCCCCTGGGCTCACTCTAACAGTTGGGGTCCCCAGGGCTGGATGCAACACTGCAGATGGGTTCTCACCAGAGCGGAGTAAAGGGGGAGAATCACCTCCCTTGACCTGCTGGTCACGCTTCTCTTGATGCAGCCCAGCACATGGTTGGCTTTCTGGGCTGCAAGCGCCCGTTGCTGGGTCACATTGAGCTCATCAACCAACAGGGCCCCCAAGTCCTCCTCAGGGCTGCTCTCAGTCTATACACAATGTTAGTAATGTGTTTTCTCGTATAGGAAGATTGTTTCTCTGCAGAGCTTTTGTTTGGGTGAGAGGAGCAGATACAATGCACATCAGTAGTGTTTACCATTCACGGTTTTCAGCTGCCTTCCGAGGTTTCTTTTCTCAGTGCAACACATTCGAAGTTCTGTAATTTCATTGCAACTGAAAAGAAAGTTAAGCGTACTGAGAGTTAGCTTTGCTAATCCAGCAAACTTCAAAACAGTGATTTCGCTAACCTTTTCAAACTTTAACATCTGATTTTTATTTTAAGCATCAACATTACTGTCATTAAATACAAATCTAAGTTGCTTATTGAGTAACAGTGAAGCCATTGTTGCTATTCAGTTTATTGTGTGAGGTCAGAAGTTTGCATGTTTATCTTGGGGAGCAGTGTGAGCTTCAGAGTTTTGATTGGTTTCTGACCAAAAGAGAGAGTAAGAGGATGTGCTGACATGCTGCAGGTTCAGATTCAGAGAAAGCTTTCGTCTTGTTTTGTGATTTCCTTTATTTAGCTTTCTTAATAGCAGAGTTACCTCTTCTACTGGGGTTTTTCTTGCACAAAGCTGAAGGAAAAGTGCTGTTTCCCTGAAGAGACCTTCTATACCTGTCTGTTTGCTCCACAGACCCGATCGGAAGCGGAGGGATGTGTTCCGAATCGCAAATGCCACTTTGGCCACACGAAACAGGAATGTGACTGGGACAGATCATTTCACCAACGTTTCTGACGCAGAGGAGAGCGAGGTGGAATACCCGTTCTTTGAGACCAAAGTGGATGGCAAGGAGAGAACTGTGATCTCCCATCTCCAGCCTTTTACTCTTTACCGCATTGATATTCACAGCTGCAACCATGAAGCTGACACACTTGGTTGTAGCGCTTCCAACTTTGTCTTTGCAAGAACCATGCCTTCAGGTATGCTTTCATGCCTATAAAATTTGTTTTATTTTTCTGGGGAGAGATCAATCTCAGGGACGATAGGCCCTCCAAAGCAGTTAGATAAACATTGGGGTATGATAAAAAAAGTCTGTGCAAGAAAATATATTAAACTATATAAATCTTTGTTACAGTAGTTTAACGTCCTTGACTGGTCTGTTGTCCATACTGAGTGATATGTGTTGAGTCTCTCCCATGATTTGGAGAAAGGTAGAGTTGTGTGCATTGACTACCAAGATAATCATAAGAGACTCCGTTTCCCAGCGATATAGGTGATAACCACAGACATGGTGGGTTGAAAGGTTTTATTCTTCGGTTCCTGTATGCTGAATAGAGACAGGGGAACATTTCTCAGCAAATGTTTAGTTTTGCTGTGTTCACTCTGAACTGTTTGCAGATGTTAAGAGTTTTGTTGGTGGGAATGTTTGCCAAATGTTTCTTCTGTCACAGAATGACCATGTGTTTGTCCAGCCTGGAAACAGGAGGAGTACTGTGTTGTTTTGTGCCCAGTCCCCAGCATCTAGAGTACTTCAAATAGGAAGCACTGAATGCTGTACTCATGTTTAGGACTTCTACAGATTGTACTTCTGAAAAGAATAGAGATGATTTTGGTGTAAGCTCGTATGCATCCAGCAAAGAGCTTCTGACTCCAGCAGATGTCTGGGAATATTTGATGCAGAATGGTAGCAATTTTGTTTTGTTTCTGGAAGGAAAGACTCTCATAATCCAGGTCCAGCTGTGTCAGTGTAAAAAAAAAAAAAAAAAAAACAAAAAAAAAACCCCAACCAGAAAGTATTGCTTATTTCAAGGATATAAGGAAATATATGAGATCAGGGAAAAGTGTTCCCAGATTTTTTGTGCATGGCACTGAAAAATTAAAGGCTAAATAATACTGTTTTCTTCTAAATGTAATAACTGTATTTTTGAAAAACTGGTCTGTCTTCTTTGACTGAAATGGTCATCTTATTCCTATCAAGTTTTGAATAAAACGCTTAAAACTATCACAAATGAAAGAGGGATAAAGCAGTGCCTGAATTCCTGATGAGACTCCGTTTTAAACTGCGGCAGATTTCCTAAGGAAAATCTGTTCTAGGAAAAGGATGTCAGTGGGGCAGGTCTTACATTTTCACAGCCATTTGCAGACAGGTTGCTGTTCACAGCCATTGGTGGGAATAGCTGTGTCTGCAGTGTTTTGGTGTAGCGGAAGGTTTAGAAGGAAGAACCAGATGCTGATAAACAGGTTTTTTGGAACACAGAGCGCAGTGACTAACACAGAGCCTATACCTGCTGAAGCTGTACACACTGCGCTGTTTTTCTGGCAACCAGTAGTCCAGACTCTGCTAATCTCTCCAAAAGGCCCCTGGCCAATGCATTTTGTTCTCTGGATCTTTGAATAGCACTTGCTGCAATGCTTTGATACCTAAGAATAGCATAAACCTTTTGTTTTCTTCAATGGTTGCATAAGTTCCTGTTCCAGTAATCACTGGTGTTCTCGCATCACTTGTAAATATTTTACAGAGGGAGCAGATAACATTCCAGGAATGGTAGCATGGGAAGCAAAAGAAGAAAATACTGTCTACCTGAAGTGGTTAGAGCCTGCAAATCCAAATGGTCTGATACTAATGTATGAAATTAAATACGGGCAGCATGGAGAGGTGAGGATTTGACATTTCTCTGTTAAGAGTTACTGCTTGTAACTCTAATTTGTACACAAAATGGGATCTTTATTAACACGTTTCTGTGAAGTGCTGCAGACTAAAGATAGAAATTGTGATTTCAAACACCCAGCACCAACCAGCCTGCCATTCCTTTATTTCATTTATTTTGACAGTTTTTGAGCACCACATATCTCCTTAAGATGTTTGAAGAAAAACCTAATCAGACGGGGCTTTTAGTTACAAAAATTAGCTTCTCCTGCAGCCATATTGTTTTCTCAAGAATGAAGGAATGTAAAGATATTAACATGAACTCGAAATTGCTTTTTTCTTTTAGGAGAAGAGGGAATGTGTTTCCAGACAGGAATACAAGAAGCTTGGAGGAGCTAAACTAACTCATCTGAACCCTGGAAACTATTCTGCTAGAGTTCAGGCCACTTCGTTAGCTGGAAATGGATCATGGACTGAGCCAGTCTCTTTCTATGTGCAACCCAAATGTAAGTTGAATGTTTGTTGGCTCCGTGGAATTCTTGAGGTTTATGTAACTTGACGTGTAAGCCTCTTGCCTGTACTCTGAATACTCCTCTTCTTTGCTGATGCATCTTTGGGACCTCTTCTCTGTTCCATTTTTTGGCAAGTGTTGACAACCGGACAGTGAGTCTGAGGTGTGGTTCTTCTCTTGCATGCATTGTGTGTGTGTGTGTGTGTGTGTGTGTATATATGTATGAGAAGTGTGACCAGGTGTTGGGTGTGTAGAGCACATTGCTGTGACTGCTTGTGATGTACAACTCTGGGAGTCTCATGTTAGTCATGACAACATGGAGCTGGATTGTACAAAACCCGTGGCAATAAGGCAAATCTGCTTTAAAATGCAAAATAACACAAGAAAAATCCTCTGTTTAGATTTTTGGCTGGCAGGTTTTTCTAAATACCAAGATGCTCTTTCACATGACCTGTTCCAGGAGTGACATTCGATAAAGATAACACCCTGGTGAGAGGATGATGCTGGTCCTGACAAAGGGAGTAATTTATATTTTGGAAGAACACTACTGTAGTGTCCACAGAGACCCTTTTGAGAACTTCTGTATTTAGTTGTAGAGCAGATATATACACAGAAAACTGGAACTCCATCTTTTATTCTTTTTTTTTCTAATTGCTGTACTTGGGAGAACTTGAAATAAAGAGCAGTGTGTGTATACTCTGAATATAAAGTATAAGCAGTTGCAAGGTGAACAAAAGGTTGAAAAAAGGTGAACATTCAAGTGAATAATTGTGTATTGTTCACTGAGGAATGTAAGTCCTGAAGCATAACTTGTGAAAACAAACCCCAGACAGAGACTGTTCTGTACAAAATTAATGCTTTTCACTGTCTGTTTTCTTGTTCCACTCATCTGCACTCCGGCAGTGTTTCGGAGTACATTTTTCCACATCAGACAAGAAAATGAATACTTTGATTTCTCTCCTGTATGGAAATGTACTGAGTGGGTTTTGAATGTTTCTTTGTTAACAGAGGTTTTATAGAAACCCCGATACATTTGTTTTCTTGTTGATTGCAGCAGCAAACTATGGAAACTTCCTGCACTTGATAATTGTGCTCCCTATTGCTTTCCTGCTCATCATTGGGGGGTTACTGATAATGCTGTACGTCTTCAACAAAAAGAGGTGAGTTGTAGATGCTTGTGGCTAAAACTGCAGGAGGGGACTGTTTATTTTCAAATCTGTGCCTGTGGAACAAGTTAGAAATTAAAAAGGGAAATGGCATTCAGAGGGCTTGAGAAGCTGAAGTAGATTCTGTCTTGTTGGTGTGTAAAGGTGGTTTAGAGTACCAGCAAGCACCTGGCTGCTGCTTCAGGTATGAAGAGGCTTTCCATGTTTGAGAGGGAAGAGGAAGGGTTGTCAGGAACATATCCACTGGGACAATGATGCCAGACACTGAAGCTACATAATCAGAAGCTTTCAGTGGAGTATGGGTCAATATAAATTGTGAAAACTTTAGTTTAATTTAGGTTAATTGGATTTCTTGCCAATTATAGAGGGTTTTTTGAAGTCTTTACATCCACTTGAAGAATTCTGTCCTGGACAGAGCAGTCTAGGGGGACTGTTCTGTTGATTTGTTTTCCTCAGTTTTGGTTCTTTGTAACTAGTGATTTTTAAAAATGTATTTGTTTAATTGTAATACTTAATGAGAACTTAACAGAAATCAGTGCAAATGTTCATCCTTGCAACTTTTTACTTACGGAGGGTTTTTTATTACACTCTTATAAATGGCGCTCATTGAGTATCCCATTGTTTCCAACTCAGATTCATTTGTGTGCAGACCGTAGTACCAGTTCTCCTTAAGCACTCCAGAAAGGGCTTTGCATCTAGTGTACAGTACCTGCTTGGCCTTCCCTTGAGTTCTCTTAGGTGCCTGATAACTCATCCTTCTTTAAACTGTTGTTCTAGTCCACAAGAACATTCTGTCTTTAGTTTTCTCAGTGTCTGACTGGTAATTTTATTTGTACAGCCCGCCTCCTGCAAGAGCTCTCTCAGTGCTGGATAAATGTCTTATTTTGAAAATGACCCCAGTAAAACTTGGCGGGGGGGAAGCGGGGTGTTTAAAATAAGATAATAGAAACGCTGTATAAAACAGTTGACTGGAATTCCCCATTAAAAAGAGTCTTGCCCTTTCCTAGATCACTTCTCTCTCCCAGTAGAGCACGTGATGTTGAAGTATGTTCTTGGCCACAGATTTCCTGGGTGTATCACCATACAGCTGCCTTTCTTAAAGGAAGTTTACCCAGCAGCTAGAAGTACCTTGTGTTTATGTTTTTCTGGTGCTGATTGGGTAAAAAGACGACTGCAGGTTTCCTGGGAAAGCTGTTCTGGGCTGTTTTCCCATCGAGTATGTGAGGTAGAATAAGAACTTCGTTTGTCCCCTTTGTCTGAAAAGCTCTACATGTACAGTAAATAATATTCTGTCATTGAGCAAATGGTGGAAAAGCTGTAGAAGAGGTGGTTTGAAATTTACTTAGGTTTAAAGATTAAAAAAAAGAAAAATGTTTCAACAGAAACAGTGACAGACTGGGCAATGGAGTACTTTACGCTTCTGTGAACCCCGAGTACTTCAGTGCTTCAGATGGTAAGTGTGGCCTTACGCTTCTGATGCTTTTACTTTAATATATTCTGTTTGTGTCTGACTTTGAAAGGTATTTAACTCTAAAAGGGATGTTACAAAACTGTTCTCTTTGTTTTATTAGCACAGCCATGGAATGCATCATTGATAATACGTAAATGTTACCTGTCTCTTGAAATTGGGGAGTTTTTGAAATTTTTCCTGTATTTTATTCAGCTGAGGAAAATTTGGATGCCTTAGTTTCACTTCCAGATTATCATCTACTCATCCAGTGATGTTTTCACTAGAATGAAAGAAGAATTAATGAATTCAGTCTTTCACGTTTGCCCTTTTAAGCCCTATTCTGACCTAGTGGAACAAACCCCCTGCTTGTTTGTACTTCTCCCGTAGACGATAGTAACACAAAAAATAATAGTGTCTCCTCACTTCTCATCCCAATAAAACTCTCCAACAACTTTTCACAATTAGAAAAAGAGAAAAGCAATATTGTGGGCCTCCAGACATACCACATGCAGAAATTTTGTTTTAAAATGAGCGTGGATGTTTGACGTAATCCATACTTGTTTTTCTTAATATCTGCAGTGTAGATAAGCCTGTTTAGCTGGCAGAACAGTTTTTTAAAGCTAGTTTCAAGTTGACCTAATGTATTTGTGACTAATGTATACATTTGTTAATGACAATGTTTAGAGGTATTAGACTGTAACGGTGTTTAGATCCCAGCTGGTATATTGGTGTTGAGTGCTCTGCTAACAGGGTGAAATAATTGTAGTTTGAAAGTCAGATGTGGAGTTTTGAGGGGCATTTTTAATTTCTTACAATTTTTCTGTGGGAGGCGCAGTGTGGATAATGCTCAAGTCTTTAAAACCATCCAGAAAATAAAAATTCTTTAAAACAAAAATGCTGTTTCTAGAACAGCATGCTTTTTTTGTTTGTTTGTTTTGATTTCTGTATGTCTGTGTTATTTTCCTGTACTTCGCTATTGCAGGAGGTTATGCCTGCTAATGGCGTAGATGAACAACTTGCCGGTTCTTGTGTTGGCTGTTCCTGAGCAGCAGCAGGAGCTGAATGAGCCTGGCAGTCCAGGAGTCCTGAGTTCCACATCTTCAGAAAGCCCATGTACTGGGGTTGCTGTGGAATGGAGAGCCCTGGAAATTCAGCTTTCTGGCTAAATGAATTGCTTTAAAAAATAACAAAATACACAAGTCAGAACATCAGACGAATTTCCTTGTGGCATCAGTTCTTTTCTTTTTGGTTTAGTTTGGCGGTGCTGCTGCTGTAGGCTTCTTGCCGTAATAATGTTTCCAAAAGCTCGCAGGAGGCTAACGGGTTTAGCCAGAGTGGCAGTGGACTCTCTTACTGCTATTTTTTTATAGCACCATTAGGGTTGGAGGTCTGTCAGGGTTCATGCTATAATCCTCTATTTTTGCATCCTGTCATTTCACCCAAAGAGCATGTGACACAACTGTCCCCTCCTTTGGTGACTGATAGGCAGCAGCACCAGTGACTACTCAGATGTCTTCTTGCCTGAGGCAGTCCTCCCTCCTGGCAGTCACCTTCTGAGATCTCTCTTCTGCCTCAGATCAAAGACTTGCAGCAGCAGCAAGTTCTGCCTTTACTGGTGCAACAGTGTGTGCGCAAGTGATCAGAATAGTTTTATGCAAAGAACCTACTAGATCAGACAGTCTGTTTCCCTCTAGTCATAAAATCAATCTGTTAATAGAGAATACTTGATACAGATAATCAAGTATGTTTGCTGGCTGGAAGAATTAGAAAACCAAGGATCCCAAGAAAAGCTCAAGCCTAAATTATTAATTCAAGCCTCTTCCCACCTTGTTTTTGTGCTTTGAGGTTCCTTATTTCTGTCTCATTATGTCAGTACCATAGTGTGGCCCCTTCAAGTCCATCTACACATTTCTTTAAGATTTATTTGTTACACCAAGCATCTCCCTGTCTCTGTATGGGAGAAAACATGGACTATTTACTTCTATCGTGCAAGGCCTCAGCATTGTGTCTAGTGTTGTTTACAGTGAAACTATTTGGGTAGATGGTATCGTAAAGCGGTGAGTGATCTCACCACTTGCAGAAGTGCAACGTCATGGTCTGTTCTTCCTCTCCTTAGTGTATGTTCCAGACGAATGGGAGGTGCCTCGTGAGAAGATCACCATGTGTCGGGAGCTTGGCCAAGGCTCCTTTGGGATGGTGTACGAGGGAATAGCCAAGGGAGTGGTGAAGGATGAGCCGGAGACCAGGGTCGCCATCAAGACTGTCAATGAGTCTGCAAGTATGCGTGAGAGGATAGAGTTCTTAAATGAGGCCTCGGTGATGAAGGAGTTCAATTGTCACCACGTGGTAAGTCATGAAAAATGTAACAAGGCTGTGATTCATACAGCCGTGGTGCTTACTGGCATAAGGGTGTTCAGGGCACGTCGTCACTGACTGAAGTGAGAACGTGGGATTTTAGCTTCAACTGTGCGCAGCTTTAGTTGTTAAACAGAAGTCAGAAAGTGGAACCAAATCTACTTTCAGACCTTTCCCATGGTTTCACAGGTGTTTGGGGCTACATATTGACATGTAAATGATTACTACAATTCAATAGCTTTATTTGTAATTGAATGTTTGTCCTCTTCCAGGTTCGGCTGCTTGGTGTTGTTTCTCAGGGCCAGCCTACGTTGGTTATCATGGAGCTGATGACACGTGGGGACCTCAAAAGTTACCTGAGATCATTGAGGCCAGACACAGAGGTGAGTCATGAGTTGCTGGATGGTTTTTTATTTTTTCAGTTAGAATCATCTTGAACAAACAGCATCACGTTGGAAGCAGCAGGCAATTAGCCTTTCTTGCCCTTCTCCTTAAGCGCAAAGAACAAAACATGTGCTGCTCTGTGACCTGCAATGCCATTTTTCGTGAGGTAGCTACTGCAAATAGCCCAGTGTACTGCATGGAATAGGTCCCTTCTTGTGTTACTGAGTCTTCTTTTCCATATTTGAATTAAATCTCTTGTCTAATCTAATTTCATATCAAGAAGTTAAGCAAAAAAATGGCTAGTTGAAATACGTGTGTTAGGTTAATGGTTTCACATTGTATATTCTGCCTGTTGCCTCTGTTGGAAAGTAAAAATCTAGTATGTAAAAAGCTAATATGTACACTGTAATATGTAGGCCATCAGTCTTGCAGGTATAATTGCCACGTATGATACAGGGTCTGAAGGATAAAGATAACAGGTCACTTGCCACTGAAATCATAGTAGACTATGTAGAAAACGAGCTCAGTAGATTTGCCCTTGATCTAGAAATTCTGATGTAACTTAAAGGAGCGGAACATGAGCACAGTATGTGCACAAGAGAATAAATATGGTATAAATGGAGGTCAGTGCATGTAGCAAGAGGAGATTGCTTAAGTGATTGGATAAAGCAAATAATCATACTGAATATAGGATTCAGAAAATACCACTAGGACTATGGACTAAGGGTTTGACTAGCATTTATGATTAATAATTTTTCAGGTTATATTAAATAGTTTTGGTTGAATTCAGCAAACTTCATAAAAAGGGACAATGACATTATATAGAAATTACCAAAATGACCGGCTCTGTACTTGGCTTTTCTGTCTTGTATGCTGATGCCCTCCAAAGCAGTCTGGTAGGCCAGCGCCTAAAATTCCTGTCTTCCTTGATGTGCATTGTAAAGGGCTGAGCAAAGTCTTCAGAGGACCTCTGTGAGGAGTAAGGCAGGGTGCTTCAATACGGTGTGGACGGAGGGCCTGCCTGTTCACTGGCTTTACCGATAATTTAACCATGCAGCTCCCATACCTATGTCTTCCTTCTGGGGATTCAGCTCACATTGATCCTTCTGGGCTTTCTTGGTTATATCTTCTTAGCTCCCGTAGGGTTTGTTGCATTGGGCTCTTGGGAGCCTGGAAGTAGTGGGTATGGACCATTGCCTCAACACAAAGTAGCACAGTTTGAAAGTGATGATGGGACTGGGCATGAGCACTTTCCATGGAAGGTGGGTAAGGGACCATTTAGTCTCTGGATAGAGATATGATAGAGTTCAGTGACTTGATCTTTGTGCTCGAGGATCTTTGTTGATTAGTAGAATTCAGTATATGAGGGTCTGGTTTTAGTTACTCTGTCAGTGATGATTATCCAAGGGGTGTAAAGCTTAGTGAAATTCAAACTGGTAAGGGGTGGTGGAACTTAACTGATTGTGTATAAATACCTGAACTCCTTCATCCACGAGATTGAGAATGGCAGAAGCCAGATATTCATGGATGCTAAGGAGTGAACTTGCTTCAGAAGAAATTATCCCCTAAGCTTTTCTCCTATTTACAAATAGAAGCAATTGAAGAGACATCTGGTGTGGAGAACTGGGGAGCAGGAAATGAAATTGTTTAACATCATCTAGTTGTTTGTAAAGATAGTAAAACAGTTAGTAGAAATCTCTAAAATAAGCCCTCTGATTTCTGTCTCAGAGCATCTGTGGCAGAAGGATGGACATTTAAGTGTGATATAACATCCTTATACCAAAAAGTCTTTCTGGCTAAAGTAGAATGGTCTGTTATAAAAGAGCTATTTGGAAGTTCTGGTTGAAACCAGCTTGATCCGGCTGGCCAGTTTTCCACTAAGCAGATGCTATGGTGTACATAATCATGAGTTACTGTTTAGCCTGGATCATGTCAGGCTGAATTGTGATAATCCGAATTTTTATTTATTTTTTTAAAAAAAGTTATAGTTTGATATAGAAATGGTTACTTTTGTATTTTCCCCTGACCTCTTTTATCTTCTTGATCTTGCTCAGAATAATCCTGGACAGGCACCTCCAACTCTGAAGAAGATGATTCAGATGGCAGGAGAGATTGCTGATGGGATGGCGTACCTCAACGCCAACAAATTTGTTCACAGAGATCTTGCTGCAAGAAACTGTATGGTGGCAGAGGACTTCACGGTGAAAATTGGAGGTGCGCTTTCTTGACTTACACGAACGAAAAACATCATCCTGAGAAATCAGCATCTTAGAAGGCATCTTAACTTTTTGAAAGCTGTTCGAAAGACCTTTTAAAACTTAGTTCTAGTTTAAATTTCTGCAGAATGAAATATGTTCCTTTGAAGGCTTGCTGTGATTTAAGAGCGTGAGCAGTCAACACTGAGTTGAAACTCTTGGAATACCTCTATTTGCTGTTGTTCCAGTGAGGAAATAATATAGCATGTGGGTTTAAAAAAAGCTGGTGGAGCAGTGATTTGAGGTGCAGATGCTGCAGACATCTGGGTGGATGGCGTACTTACCACTGGTGTGTCATTTGCTTTTCTGTTAATGCGCAAAAATAATTCCACCTTCTGTTCATTGATTCAAGAATAAGAATTTTAGGATTATTTTAAAGCATATCTGATTTGGAAGTGGAATGTAAGGCTTGACTTCAGCTGGATGCTTTCCAGTCTGAATTAGAGTTCTGCTTTCCAGACAACAGAATGGCTTTTCCTCTGCTCTGCTGTTAGAACACCACTTTTTTTTCCTTTCACCATCCCTCCAAAATAGTGTCAGATTAGTTTTTTCAGACTTCTCTCCAGAGAGGGTGATTTTAAGCTTTTGGCTGTTTTTGAGTTGTGCATATTAAAATAACATGTATAGCAACAGCCTTCTGCTGTAGGAAACTAATGCTTTTTCTCTGAGCTTAACTCAGCTATTTTGATAATTTGTGTAAGTAATCCTGTCATTTGGGAGAAAGAAAAAATGATTTCATTTTGAGTCAGTTAATTAGGAAATAAGATCTTTGGGGGATTTTGTACATTTTCTGCAGGTTCGAGGGAAGTCAGCCTGAATCCTTCCCATTCTAGTTTTCTTACTCCTCCTCCCCCCACCAGCATGTTTTACAATTCTTTGAACTGAAGATGGTGCATTTCTTCCCTTTAACATGGTACATGGTTACCCCGAAAGCATTTTGTGAAATATGCTGCAGTGCTCTCATTTATATATCAGTATTGAAAATCTCTTCATGTAGAAAAAGGTTGAGGAGCATCTTAACTGGAACACGCCAACTCAGACTGTTTACATCTCAGCATGAAGCTCTTCCTCTACACTGTCCTATACTCGTTGCATATCTGTTTCTTATTTGCATTACATTTTTAAAGAATTTTCCATTCAGCCGGGATAAAGTCACTCTGGTGTGTGGGAGTGATGGAATAGCTGCACAGATGGGCTTTTTAGTCATAATTGCGGAGGGTACCAGTGTCCCTAGCAGACAAGGAGCGAGAAGGATCAGTGGTTGATCACTCATCCAAGCCATAGACTGGTAGTAAAGGCTGTGAGAACTGGAGGAATTCTATCCTCCCAGAAAACAAAGGGGGCAACTACAGGTCTGTATTGATAAAATGGATTTAGCCGTAGGTCTGCTGTGTTAGCAGACAACATTTAATATTAGTAAGAGATTTGATGCCACCTCAGTTATTAACTTTTTGGTTAGCATCTGAAAACATAGTTACTCATGTAAATAGGCTAGTCCAATACCAGCAGTTTTGTGTGTGTCAAGCTGATTGTACGGAAAAAAAAAATCTGGAATAAGTCTGAGTTACAGTCGGGAGATGAGCGTTGATAGATCCAAGTCAGGCAAATGCTTACGTATTTACAGCTTAAGGACATGCGTATAACCCAAAGTATGTCTTTAATATTGGTCTATGTTAGTCATAAGTGAATAGCCTAATCCTCTGTAACACTTGAGATGGAATATTATACAGGAGCTGGAAATTACCTTTGGAGAGAGGAAGACACCCAAGAGAAGCATTTCTCTCAACGTGTGAGATTCTTTAATTTTAGACAATAGTACTAAGTACTAACAGAGCTCTTTACACTCTTTAAAAAGAAAGGAAAACCATTGAATTTAGAGAACAGATTAGTGAATTGTACGCCCTTCAGAAGACTTAGCTTACTGCAAGGCTTGAGCATAAATCCTGCAACTTTTCTTATTAATATATTTTAATCATTCAGACTTTTTACCCACTGAAGCCAGTGGTAAAAATCGGTGTTGGTTTTGTTGGAAGGGAAGCTAACCAGCCCCAAGGCAGCAGGTGAAGTGCCTGTGAAGTGCCATGGTAACAGATTGCACATTCTTTGCACCAAACTGTGGTTCTCTGCTGACTACAATGGCTTGTAGTAAGGAAAAATATTCATCATTTTATCATGCAAACTCAAAACATTTATACCTTCTAGATTTTGGCATGACAAGAGATATCTACGAGACAGATTATTATCGTAAAGGAGGGAAAGGTTTGCTGCCTGTCCGCTGGATGTCCCCAGAATCACTGAAAGATGGAGTCTTCACAACGCACTCCGACGTCTGGTAACAAAAAAGGGGCTCTGAAAACCTGTTTTAGCCCCTCTTCTTTTCTAGCCTCTTATCTTGTTTTTAGATTTAAGTATACTGCTGCTCCTGTCTCTTCAAAGGTAACCCGCTTTTTCCACTGTGAAGCATTCTGCTTTATATTTTGTATTTCCATTACAAAATCAAGAACTCGTGAGGTTAAATTCCGCTCTCAGAGAGAGCAGAATTAAATGGATTTCCAAAACTGGAGGTGGCAGCATATTTCCTGCTGTGGGTTGTAAAGTCAGTTGTGCAGTGAAAAACATTACCTTCACCTTGAAGAGCAAGTTGTCATTTTTCAAATTGCCCTCCTTCAAGAAAAGCATTAAAAGTTGCCAAGAATATAGAAAGGTTCATAGTGCTGACCTGCTTTTCTACCAAGACCTTCTGTGTAAATAACTCTCCTGCAGATGGTTTGTGTCCACTAGCAGGTTTGGGGGG
>KL265437.1:4916-22439 GCA_000699545.1 Podiceps cristatus
AAAAAAAAAAAAAAAAAAACAAAACAAAAAGTGAGGGAAACTTTTTTACACATATATGGAGAAAAAACGTGAAATGGAACTCAAATCAAAAAATGTTGTCCAAGCCTTAGTTATCTACTACATTTAACTATAACATTGTGCCTGGTTACTTCTATTACAAACTTTCTGAAAAAGTTTCCAAATTGAATATATGAACTGTCAACTCTATTGGAGGAAGCTTCATGAGTTTTTATTTTAGGGGTAGTGGAATACAGGCATACAACCCTTTCAAGTTTCTCCCTGCAATCACGAGGAAGGATTTTAAATGAACACAAAGGCATCTAGAGTAATTTTTGTGCCCCAGGGTACCACCATGTCGCTGCATCACAGGGACACATGTTTCCTGTAGGTCCTGTGCCGTATCTGGTAGCCCTGCAATGATATCTCAGCTAACAAAGGGCACTCCTGAAATGGGAGAAGATACCTATTTTATTAGCATAATTGCTCCAGGGTTCTAATTGTAGCAAATTTCAGCAATGCAACAACCCACACTAACTTCCAAGTATAAAGAAACATGCTGTTGGTGACTCTTAAGCTTCATCTAGTTTTCTAGTGAATATAGGATTTAGCAAAGACTGTCTGTCATTCATAAGAAAAATTTTTTCCAATCTCTCAAACTAGTCTTCACTTGATATCTTACACACATCACATTACATAAGGAGTAATCTCAGCAATAATTTTGAGCTTTACTACTTAGAAAAAAGGATTTGTACATTTGTTTAGACTCCATTTGGCATACAGGGTCAAAGGCTGAGCAATACCACAGTTAAAATAGTTTCAGATATTAAAGAGCAACACTGGTATAGTTAACCCTTAGACAAGACAAAATTTGTTTGGTAAAATGATACTTACTAATGCTTTTAAGGAGGAAGAAGTGAGAAAATTTCACAATGCCAGAAATCTTTCTGGGCAAAATCTTACTACTTGCTGTTGTAACTACACAGAAGGAGAGAAAACAAGGCAGCACCAGCATATGAATCACACTGCAGTGCATACACTGCCCATATAGCAAAAAAAAATTTAGACCGGTCAGTTACTTTTACATGACTTTTTGTGATACTCAAGAAAAATTACGTTCTGTGGTGCTTACAAACAAAAGTAAAGCTCTTTTTAATGCCTGCCCTAGCTACACTGTACATGACAACTTAGCCAGTGGGGAGTGATGCATTTATTTCTGTATCTAAGTGCATGAAAGAGTTTTCCTTTCAATCGCTGCAGGTGGGTAAATTCCAGATTTACAAGGTATAATAGCACATAATATAAGAATACAGATAACATTGAGGCCAAATGCAAATAAAACTAAACAGAATATGGAAAATTCTTTTCCCTAGTAAATGGTTGAACTCAATTTCCTTCCTTTTAAAGCAGGAGGAACATGGCAGATGAGGTTTAAGATGACCTTCTGTTTTGGCAAAGACAATATATAGAATTACATCAGAGGTCCTTCCCATTATATTATCTGTGGTCATCTGCACTGTTTCATAACCTCATCTGGTCAACAAGGTTAACAGCAGTCTATCTAATTATTCATATCATTGCATCCTCCAGCCAGATTCAATCTGAACTTGAGTTCACAGTACGTAATATTATTTTTACGTTTCTAATGTAAATAGAAAAGTGTACATATGCTGGACAATAGATACTCTCTAGGACTTGAGTGTTAAACATAACACTCATTAGCTCTGAGAAGGAGGACTTGGGGGTGCTGGTGGATGAGAAGCTAAATATGAGCCAGCAATGCGTGCTTGCAGCCCAGAAGACCAACCGTGCCCTGGGCTGCACGCGAAGAAGTGTAACCGGCAGGTCGAGGGAGGGGATTCTGCCCCTCTGCTCCGCTCTGGTGAGACCCCCCTGCAGTGCTGCGCCTGCTCTGGGGCCTCAGCACAGGAGAGACACGGAGCTGTTGGAGCGGGGCCAGGGGAGGGACACAGCAATGATCCGAGGGCTGGAGCAGCTCTGCTGTGAGGACAGGCTGAGAGAGTTGGGGCTGTTCAGCCTGGAGAAGAGAAGGCTGCGGGGAGACCTGATTGCGGCTTTTCAGTACCTGATGGGGGCCTACAGGAAAGCTGAGGAGGGGCTTTTTAGAAGGGCGTGTAGTGATAGGACGAGGGGTAAAGTGAAGTTGAAAGAGGGTAGATTTAGACTAGACATTAGGAAGAAATTCTTCACTCGGAGGGCGGTGAGGCACTGGCACAGGCTGCCCAGGGAAGCTGTGGATGCCTCATCCCTCGCAGTGTTCATGGCATGGCTGGATGGGGCTTTGAGCAACCTGGTCTAGCGGAGGGGGTCCCGGCTTGTGGCAGGGGGGTTGGAACTAGATGATCTTTAAGGTCCCTTCCAACTGAAACCATTCTATGGTTCTATGATTCTATGAATTATGAATTTTGTCAGCAACACTATACAGCATTCTAGCACTTTATAAGCTAATGGAAACATTAAGCCGTCTTGTATTTTTATCCCCTCCACCAGATGTGCTTATTTATAAAAGGTGTAATTTCATATTTTCTATGTTTTTATGTCGCTATGATTATGCAAGTCCTATTTATACAAAACCAAAATCCTGCAACTCAGTGTCAAACCAGCCCAACTAGATTTTAAAACTATTCTATCTAAAAGAACATTTAATTAACAACAGTATTGAGGATTTTTTCCTTCAAAAAAGAGAGTCTAATATTCTCCACCAAGATGGCAAAAACATGACATGAAGTCAGTGTTGCAAATTTATTTTAAATTAAACTGCTTTCCTTCTTTTAGCTACGCTACATTGCCTTCACTGTTACTGCTTAAATAACAATGAGTGCCTCTCCCTCTTCTGGCTTGGCTCTTGTCACTTCTTGTGAGGAAACCTGTCAAAGTATTAAGCAGGAATTTGTTTTTCCTTTTGCTGCCACTAATACCAGGAAAAGCATTTGCTGGTTTAGTTAGAACATGACAAATGATCTTTCCAGTATCTGATGAAAATATGTTCAGATTTTTAGCCTTTCATTTTCCGTTCTAATTCAAAATGATTCCTAGAGGTTAAGTACTGCAGCATTAACAAGATGCTTTGTAATCCACCACTCTGCACTATGCTGTAATTCTCTCTGCACATATGCCATCTAAGAATTACTCTCTTGGAGTACTTTTTTTTAAAAAAAAGGTAAGCATTATTCCCCTTCTGCCATCAGTGCTACAAACATTCTAACACCTCTTATTCAAAAATCACTCCTATTTCAACATGGCATATCTATTGAGATACGATTTTCAGACCCTGCAAGTTTATCTGAAAAGGAAAATAAAACCTCCTCTCTCCTCTGTCATGGTGAAGAGTTCTGCAAGGTGTGACTGGGAGTCCAATAGGCTGCAGAAACCTCACACCTTTGCAGGATTAAATCTGTAACATGGCAGAAAGGAAAAGTGCAAAAGTCTTGGCTGTGGGGTAAATCCTTCCATCTAAGAAGTTGGTTTAGGACCCTCACTTTAACTGGAATTATTACCTATATTGTTGTACCATCCATCGTCTTTAATCGAGGCTGTTGGTCTCTTGGGAGTGAGTTTGTAAATCAAGAGAGTCTCTGTCCTGAATAACATATGCTCTAATTTGAGACAGGGCATCAACAAGACAGGGAGGGTGACCAGCATAGGGGTGGGAAGAACTAAACTAACTGTGATCAGACATCATAGTAACACAGAGGCATGCTCATTTTGATGGCTTACAACTGTTGGAATGTTCAACTATTCTTTTTAAAAAAACTTCTTAGAAACAAGCCTGCCTATCTCCAACAGGCTGTTCAATTTAGACATCCCCCTGGTAGTCAACTTCTTTCAAAACTCCAGAAGATGTTAAGGAGAGAGATGGGAGAGGACAGAGTATATATCATAACTCTGAGATGACACTTCAAGCTGAAGCACTTCATGTAATAACATGCAGATGTAAGTCTGAAAGGGACAGAGGCATCCAAGGTGACTAGAACCTATGCAAATGAACAGGCAAATAACAGACAAAAGCAGATATAGAATAAGCATATCTAATTAGGGGGAAAAAACAAACAAACAAACAAACCCAAAAAAAAAAAAAAAACAAAACCAAACAACGTTCCATAATGAAGATGATAAGCTTGAAAGGAATGAGAACAGGAAAGCAGTTTTATGATTAAAATAGAGGAAGACATGCATCAGTTGGAGGAAGGGGCCTTAATATATGTAACTGGAGATGAAAGGTTACAATAGTATATCAGAAGATAACAAAGACGACATGTAGGGACAAAAACAAAGGCCATGAGTTAGAATCTTTCAGGTTGGAAACCATGTAGATGAGTAGTTCCAAAGAATACATAGTAAACAGGAAAGTAGGTAGAGTGAATGTTTGGGTGGGGGGGGGGGGGGAAGAGTTTTCTAAGCATCATGTAGGTTCTCACTATTCAGTTCCACTGGAGAGATGATTTAGGGTCAAGTTAATGTAAAGGAGCATAAAATGACAAAAGTTCAATGTATCTTTAATGAATTTATGAACTATGTCATAATTTCATATTTCACTTGTGCCTGAAACGCACCAGTGTTATCTTGACATAAACAACCCTAGGACGCAACACGCTTGGCACAGGATTCTTCCATGATACTTATTGCAAAGGAGCTTCTCTCCCAGCTCTTTCCAAACTCCCTTTCTCCTCCTCCGCCCACTTTATGGATCATTACTGCAGTGTCTCAGGAGACTATAAAAGCCTTGGACCAGAGCACATACAGGGCACCAGATTTAGAGTCTTTATCTTCTGTACCCCCTCTTTCATGTGCAATGACTTTGTAATAAGGTGAATACTTTTTCACACCATGCAGTGCCGTGGAGTCTATCATATGCAAATAATAAAATTCCAAGTATCTGCTAATTATTGTAAGTTTTGCTTTCAACGGGAACTTTGTAACTTTTAAGCCAATTAGTATCTCTATCTCACTGCAACACTATTTGGTTTTAATATTAATTTAGATCTATCTCCGTGTGTGTGCGGTGCATGTTTATATTTAACAAATATTTGTGACCTAAGCTTAGGAAGCAAGCTGAGTTTTATCAACTTTCACCATGGAAAAATAATCCACTTAAAGAAATACAAGATAAGCCCCTGAGCCTCCCTTTCAAAGCAGTGTTACATCCAACAACATGAAACTATCTAACAAATAGTTTCATTTGGTGGACTGAATTTAGCATATGATTTACTCAATCTAGGCCAGCAGGTAGACTGTGAAAGACTTGATGGTCAAGAATTATGATACAGATAAAAATTATTAAAAAGCCAATAGTGCTATATTATTACAATTTTTAATTAAAAATATATTCAGTGGAAACCAAGCCTGAGTAATTATGAAAATGTAAGTGCATCCTGTGTTATAAGTTATTACACTAAGATTCACTTTCTCCTCCTTTGGTGTTTTATGCATGTGTCCAGGGTAGATGTGGACTTTTCCATAAAAGCTTATTAGGAAAAGCAAAGTTTAGAGAGAAAGAGAAAGTGCACTATTTATTAGAGCCCATATAGTTGTAAAATATATTAAACACTGTAGGATGGAGGATTCCAGCTTTCTGTAAGTGAAAGCAGTGAGTTTTGGCAAACACTATGGCAAATAAATCTAATTATATCAAAAGCAGAGTAAATGCAACTATAAGTTGCTCCATGCAGTTCATTGCACAAGTCTGACTTAACCATCCCTAATTTTTACCATTGTGGTTACAATTAAATTCTCAAGTGTCACTTATGTGGGTTGAAGATATTAATGTCTCTAACCTATGACTATTTTAAGAAGGTATGTTATTATATACATGTCGGCTGCCTCCTTTACAGTTTGAATTATCAGCCTTTGCACAAATTATTTAAAAGAGGTGGCTAAATTTTCAAAAAGCCATTCTTGAATTTGAGTGGGTTTTTTGGCAAACTTGTACTTACTTGCAGCTGTAAGGATGACTCAATTATTTGCAAAAGAGTGTTTATACATAGATTCCCAATTACTGTGCTATAAACAGCATCATACTAATGGGCTATTTTGTATTGCCTTTGCATTCATTCAAGGTAGTTGGTGGACAGCAGAATAAACAGAGGAGTTCACGGAACACTCAGTTCTGCAGCTGAAATGTTATGGTTTAGGTAATACTTAAATTATAATAAATTGTCATTGGAAGAAAAATTTAAAACAAATCTATTTAGATCCACTCATATGGCAGATTGGATAAGACTGATAAATTTCTTTACAATAACAAAATAAAGCATCTTCCACTTTTGATTGTACAATGTAACAAAAAAATTTTGGTACTAAGTGTAATAATAAGAGAGATCAGGAAAGTATGCCTAATAAAAAATGAAACAGAAATAGGAAAATTCAAGTAAATTACACCAGAGGAACTAAAGAAGGCAGGCAGTTTAAACAGGAAAAAATAGTGAAGTTCTTCTGAGAAAAAACAGTATTATATAATTTTAGTTTCTTTTTGAGTTAACATGCTGTTCATCTGACAAAAATAAAAAAAATCCCCCCACACCCTTTTTTTTTTTGTCTCAAGTGACAGCTATTCTATTTCATTTCTGAGTATGGGCTGCTTAAGTTTTTAAATTATTAGCTGCTTTGTACCTAACTTTTTATTTTTTTTTTTTTAAGGAATGATACCATGCATATTTTTTTTTCTGATCACATAAGGGGACCTCCTTTGCCTTCCATTACTCAGATGGACTGCATGATTTGAGGCTGTATAAGTCTTCAACATCAATATAATTTTTTAAAATGTTTCAAAGAACATTATATAAAGACCTTATTTTTGTAAAAAAAATATTTCCCACCCTTCAAAAGACGTAAACTGCTGCATATATTAACTATTGATTTTTGTAATTATTAAATCTGTCATTCTAGTTACAATAAATATTATTTTTCACCCACTACAAAATGACAGTAGAAATGACTGTAATAATGTCAGTGGAAATACTCAGGTTTGCCTTTACAATGTAATCGTCAACACAACCATCATAATATTATACTGCCATAAGTTCTGAAACATTCATGAGTGAAACAACATTAGCCCATGACACTAAGTGGTTTTAAACATCTTTTGTTTGATGTAGTCTAGTCTGTAGGTCTCCCAGATCTCTGAGGCTTTTTTCTCTTAAGAATATCCTAACTATGCTGATTGTGACTCCTAATGTGCCTTGCTTATTAGAAAAGTATTTGTATTACTAATTTTCCTCTCAAAAGAGCTGCATGAAAAATAATTTGTAATTCTGAGCATATTAAAGCTGAAATGATTACAAGAAAGCCTTACTTTAATTTTTTTCATATTAGGTAGGTTGTAACTTTTCAGAGCTAAACAAAACTGTCTCAGCCTCACCAGATAATCATTCTCTCATGTCTAAAGCCCCCTCTGAACAAGAAATTGCCAAGGATTTCTCATCTCTAGTTTTCTCTTGTTCCGTTTTTCTTCTACATTTTCCCCTTATTTTCTAAACCTGGGCCATAAATTTTAATGAGATTAGACCACAACCTCTTAAATGAAGAGGCAGTGCAAAAAAATGGCATGTGATATTCTCCCAGCTGAACAGGCCACCACATGCTTAAAGAAATGTTAAACATTTTTTCCAAGTTTTATCACACAGTGGTGACAAATTAGGATCTATTTCAGACTGTTTCCAAAAATAAATAATGCATTTATTTAGCTCTCTCAACTAATTTCTCCCCTTCCATCTTATAGCTGAGAGTTGGGGTTTTTTTCAAGTTACACACCTTAAAAAGTAAATGGCATGTATTCCACTTCCTAGTCAGTACAGAGTTATTGTGTGGTAATTTGATGATAAGAAAAGATCCTTTAGCTGGTGTGAATTATAATGACAGTAATCTCATTTCATGTATTTTAAATTGTAAATGGAAGAAAATAAATGATCTCTAAATTATGGTAAAAAAGTATTACTCCCGAATGTCAGTCAGTTTAGAAAATAATTTTGGTGAACAAAGCACCCAGTTGTTCCTACACAATCCTTTCATCTTAAAAGTCATTCACTAGCCATAAGTAGAACTCCAGCTCCTCAGCACAGCTTTTATGGCTCACCCAGCTCAGCTATCAGAAGATATGCTATTGCACACACTTGAAAAAATGGGGTAAAGTTACAGCCACAACTTCTGCAACATGCTAACATGACTGCTCAGATCTTTCCTCATCATGAATAAAACTACAGTCTTTACCTTCTGTGAGAATTTATGTTTTATCATGTCCTAATGTGCTCCAGTGCGTGGACCTTCAAATGTCATTTTATTGATTTCTCCCAAAAATGTCTTCTTTAATGTCTTTTGAATCATGCTTATAGGTGGAATATGACTTACAAAAAAGCCTAACAGTGACCTCAGCAGCCACAGAGCAAATTGATTTCCCAAGATTCCTGAGCATATGATTACGCAACATCAATTTTGACAAACAGCAAATCAGTTTGATTAATGTTGATTGATTAATGCTGATCACTTTGATTATCCTGAATGTTTGAGTCATTCATTCAACTCCACCCACTGCTCCATGCCTTTTGGAAACAGCCCTAGTGTTTCACATCTCTGAGAAGTTATGAAAAACCCTCCAAAGGTGTCTGACTGTCAACTCAGTGAAAAAAAGAAACTGAATTGCAGAGCAGGGCTCAGGCTTCGCTTAAACATGGATCAGTCATGGCTTTCAGACCAAATACCTCGCTACCTTTCATGGCTCACTGCTAGTTTTCGCATTATTTATTGACAATCCTGTATTCTTTCCAAGATCTGGACAGAAAACTAAGCTTGATTAAAGAGTAGGAAGATGTTTGGCATGGGACCAGTTGTATTTCTTGCCTCCTTTCTCCCACAGACCGCACTATATCCCACAGCACCAGGCTGCTGTGGGGCACGTTCAGCTTCCCCACGCACCTCACTGAGCTTTTTCTCATGAGCCTACCTGACTTCTTGTGAGTAAAACTCCATGTTATGCCTATCATGGGCTCTCGTGCTTCCTGTATGTCAAATGCACATCATTTTGACATGTCATTATGATTCAAACAATTCCTTATTTAAAACAACACATTTTTATTAAACCTTCAATCATATACTACAATTTCATTTTTTGGAGACTGCTTTGTCCTTTTTAAAAACAGTATAGGTTTTTTTTAAGAGGTTGTCATAGTAACAAGTGCACATAGGTAGATGGTTTTGTTGTGGTTTTTTTTTTTTTTTTTTTCCCCACTTGGGTAATATAATCACAGTAGTCCTTATTAAATGTTATAGGAAAAAGTTTCAAGTTTTTCATTACAAAATATGCATGTAAAACATGGGATATGTACACACGTATGTAAACATAAGAAGAAATACACATGCATATGCCAAAAATATGGTATGTTACATACATCATATTATACAAATTTTAAATAAAGTACTGACACCCACATTTATACCACACAGATTATGGGCCACCACTACATTAAAAGATTATAGCAAATATATACAATTACATATAGTAGTTACTAGGACAACATCTAAAATGTATGTAGCAATATGATCCAGAGAAACACAGAGCACCCTATAGAAAGAGGTACTCTTTCGACATTTTGTGTATCTAAATTGGGCATCTACAATTATTTCTGCATCCTCAACTGTGAAAGTCTTTCTGAGGTACCATCAGCAAAACCGGAAAGTAAACTTCTAGAATATAGTAACTGTTCTAAAGTATTAATATTTTATTAGTTATAATGATAAGTTATACTTGTTTAGTTTTTGCTTTACACTTTTATAGAAAGAAAAACTTTATTAAAAACAAAGCTGAAATAAATTAGTATCTATGGATAATTTTTTTTTTTTTTTACTTTCTAGTCTCAGTGGGAGTAAAAGCCAGGTATGGGAGGGAAGACAGCAATTTAAAAACATGTTCTCTGGACACAATAAAACCAAGGTAGACATCAACAGATGAGTAATTTGGGTTTTAACATATGGCACCTATTTCCAATTAATCAGATTTTTTTTTTTTTTAAAGAGGAAAATATTTGTTCATGGGGTGAGGGGTACCCTCTATAAAAGGTAAAAAAGACACAGAAATATGTTAAATAGAATATTTCTGTTCCCAACTCGTACCAAGGAAGATTTAATCACCAGTACAGTCATGATACTTTGTTTTCCACGGGTTTCAGCAGTGAATCACATCCAAATTGTTCCCAGGAGCATACTGAATTATTTTTCAAGAATTGATTTATTCTCACTGGTAACTGCTATAATTTATGATAGATTCCATTTTGTCTATCCATGCTTATAAAACAAGCAAACATAAGCAGAACACATCTAACAAGACAGAGCATCGCAGTGGGAAAACAATTTGGAAAAGACAGTAATTTTATAACAGCTAAACTTCATGAAGGAATGGATGAAAATATTACAAGAAGAAAGAGAGACATGTAAGTATTACAGTTACTATTTAATTCCTCCTTTTTGTCTTACTGTCATATGCTCTAGAGACACCAGTTAGTGGAAAAGTTTTTCAACTTGAAAGCCCAAATTGCTTCAAACAAGGCATCACTGAAAAGAGCTGTGGCCTGTTCTGGCCATCCTCTGGGAGCTTGCAGACCCCAAATATCTCACTCTCTCGAACAAATCGTTGAAGCACACTGCTATATCCGGTGAATGAGAGCAATGACAAGGTGCTCCCCACCTTAATCCCGCTGTGCTGCAGTGAGTAACATTAATAAGCAGCATAAAAAATAACGTTACCATAATAACCAATACAGCTGGATAATTACAACTGAAAAATTCTATTGGTGAGTAAGGTTTTTGATTAGTTTTGCTAACGTACCTAAAAATATGGTGATTGGCACTTATGGTAGTAGTGGAAGTCTCCAAAAGCAGCAGACATGGGAACACTGAAATTCTGGCTCTTGGTTTACAATGGTAAAAGACAAGCAAGAAAACAGTAATGACAGTGCAAGAAAGACTAGAGCAGAATTATCATCCTTTTAGGACCCATCACTTTTAAGATTTGCCTGCTTTCATGTAGATGAGACACTGAATCTTTTAAGACAAAGATGAAGCCTGAAGTGACCATTGCAAGTCCTGAAGGAATTGCAAGTTACAGGGTTGAGATTCTCTCCAGCTTTAAAAAAGGTTCCTTGTTGAGCTATTGTAATTCTGCACTACCCAAAAAATTCAATTTTTCATTTCTGACACAATTCAAATGAGACAAGCCAGGATTTGTTACAGCTGTGATTCTTCAGTTTTAAAAGATGAGTATTGTTCATCTCTGTCTAGGTTCCTATTGCTCTGTTCCTTCAGCTGACCTAATTAGAACTTCTTTTTTGCATAGATTTTGATTTGGCTGTTAATGAGACTGCATTGATGCTGAATGTTTGTAATAATAAGAAAGCTCAGAGAAAAAGTACCTGACAGTAGTGATGCTCAGCTTTGACACAGTGGTCTAGTGAGGAAACAATTTGAGTCACTGCCTCCCAACAAAAGAATTTTGCACAGATTTAGTTTCTAAAATAAAGGAAGAAACAATCTGTTTCTTCTTAAATCTGCATTTTATTAGTTTAACTGCCTGAATTACTACAAAAATATCCAAACAGATGGCAAACTCATACATTATAATTCGCAGCCATATTTCTGAATGATGTCTATTAAAATTACATATTGTCATCACAGTTTGTCAGGCCTTCTACAGGTCAGTACCCTAGAGAGTTTCACCCTGTGTAATAGTCTGAACTAAAAATTTCACTATGATCCATTCAGTAAATTATATGCAATTGTATATCCCTAATGTTCCTTTCCTAAATATTATAATATATATGTACAAAATAACTTGAGGAACACTTAGAAAAGAGGAATTTGATTGTCTGGTTTAGAAACGATCTTGAAATACATTAAAATTTGTTGTGAAATACATTCAAACCACCATCTGCAAATGAGGGAGGAAATACCAATTCACAGCAGAATGCACATACACACTGGGTTTGTCAATCAACATGGGATGGGACAACAGGTCCTTAACACAGCAGTTACCAAAGGAAAACTAGAATCATCTTAAATAATGTCTCCATGTAAAGTATTTTCTTTAAATCAGGCAGATTGATAGGGAGGTAGGAAATAATCAAGACAAAACTTCAGGTGAAAGAAGTATAAGCATTATCGTGCTCCATATGGATTAATTGACTTCATTCTGCCAGTGCATGAATGCATGGGTCATATCTTCATGTGAACAGCACATGTGAAAGCACTTCTGCATGTGTGACTGCAACAGAAGCTGTCTGACAGCAATTTATCCTGGGCAGCTCACCCTTCTTTTGTCATTCATACTACTTGACAGTGCCACGAACACTTTGGCACAGGTTGCCATCAACATCTGTCTCCTTATTCCATCTGCTAACACAATGCTAATAATCGATACAGAGTTTAGGCAAATGCCCGTTCCGCACCTGTGAGAGCACTGCTTTCCCTGGCTAATGGCCAAAGGATAGGAGAGTTATCTCCTTTCTATAGAAGACTCTTTCTGACATTCCCCAGGAAACGCCTCTGCCAGTTCGCTTTCAGATCTGACTTGCCAGAGTGTTGAACAACCAACTGAATGAGGCCTTGAAAGGAGAATGAAAAGATGGAAGAATATTGGCAGGGGGATGTAATCTCTCCACCAGGTCCTTGAGCTGCAGAGAAAAGGCGAGGAACAAATCCAAGTGCACAAGCTGATCTGTCAGCGAAGGAAAAAGCTCCTCATCCAAAACTGCAGTTAGCACGATGTCCAACACTAAGCTGCGCAAAGCAACTGGCTACGTCCCCAGTGCCAAAGGGGTGGGGGGAGAAGGGGACAATCCCTTGCATAGAAACCTTCCCCCCACTCAGGAAAATTGAATTTTCATGGATGAAAGACATTTTTCTACACTTTCTTTCCTGAGTATTGGTTACACTTCTCAGCCATCCGGAAAGCAAGAAACCAAGAACAGTTACATTCAAGCTTTGGCATTAAAATCCTGTGGGTACTGTATCATTATGGAATGATGACCACAGAAGAAACACAGATAAGAGAGAAAAAGGACAGTGAAATCAACTGGGATACAAGTCCATGATTTAACATTCAAAGTATTTTGGAATTGATTTAGCCTCTTTCTGCCTTCATTTCTCTTGTAAAATTATTTAGATTTCACTAGGCCAGAGGGAGATAACCTAACTCTGTCTTCAGCAGTCTGAGCACTTTTTTTTGACCACAGAAGAAACACAGATAAGAGAGAAAAAGGACAGTGAAATCAACTGGGATACAAGTCCATGATTTAACATTCAAAGTATTTTGGAATTGATTTAGCCTCTTTCTGCCTTCATTTCTCTTGTAAAATTATTTAGATTTCACTAGGCCAGAGGGAGATAACCTAACTCTGTCTTCAGCAGTCTGAGCACTTTTTTTTTCATTGTATCCTGTGGATCACTGGTGGCCCACAGATGAAGTCCCACAAGGAAAGCAGTTAATCCTATGAGTTCACTTTTTTTAAATTTTAAAGCAAAGAAATGGTCTTCAGTTTTCAAGAGAATAAAGTCTAGATCAGAACCTCCACCCGATATGCAGGTATAGAAGTCAGCTCCCATTCATATAGGTAAATAGCAATGCTTTTCCCTCTCCTCCACTTCACTGGAAGAAATTAAAGAAGTTTTCTGACAATAATATTCACTTGGCTAATTGGTGTGGAAAATAGGCATTTAGGAAAAAGAGACTGGTTTTTAAAACCAGCTTTCCTGACAATCTGCAGAACAGTCATAAAAACTATCTCCATAAGAGAAAAATGTAAGAACAGTAAATTCATTGCATGGGGCTCCTATTTGGAAAAACATAAAAAATGGGTAAAATTTTCTTAACTCCTGTAAATAAGGCACAGCTCTCATTTGTACATATATGTGTATAAATACATAAGTATATACACACATATAAAATACAGATATGTACTTTCTATACAGTGTCTCTCTTACTGAAAAAGAAATAATAGTTTAAAGTGGTTTGTATCTAAAAGAACCGAGAGGAAAAGGATTTTAATATTCAACCATTCATCTTGACACATACATTGCCAGAGCACCTGACAGACTATAACAAGCACTGCACGATCAATTAGTGATGTTGAAGGCTGGTATTAGAGAGCCCACACTACAAGCAAACAGTTAGGCTGTATGGAATATGCCATTCTTTCCTGATGCCTTTTTTTTTGTCGTTAGAAAGTACCTTGTCAACAAAAAGGTTGATTCTAATTATAAATAAAACATTAAAATCTAAAGAAGTATTTTTCAAAAGTGCATTTAGATGACAAGTTGCACTTTATATTTCCACTTGTTTCATTGTACTTTTTAGAATTTATTTCTTTTGGTACTGTACTAGTCGGTACAGTTTTATCAGGGGAAAGACACAGACTTACACACCTACTTGTGTCTTTCAAATTCATTGACATGTATTTAAATTACCAAAATCTGCTTTATTAAATTTGCTTTTAGTATTTTAACCATAATTTCAGTTCAGCTATACTTTATTACATGGAAAATAAAACAGTACCTCTCAAGCACTATCATACAGCACCTTTTCAACAAGATTTCCAGCAATGTCAGCTTTCTCCTATCCTTTCCCAAGAACTTAGAGTAAGTGACTTAAGTAAGAATTTTGCAGGGAGTATATTCAAAAGTCCTACACAGAGAAGTTAGAATACATCAGTATTTCTACTTTAGAAACAAGTAAGTCTTCGGGTTTGGGGATTTTTTGGGGAGGGGGGAGGAGGGAAGAGTGAGATTCATTGCATCACTTTTATTTAGAAAAACTGATTTGGAGTAAACATTTCAGAAACATTCATTATAATCTTTCAACAATACGTCTGAACTCAGACTGAGCAATAGCATGGCTGGATAGCCTAGAGTGGTTTCTCCTATCAAAGCCATTTGGGTTTTCTGTCTTTCTGTCTTATGACAGAAACCTGTGGCATAACAAAAGGAGTAAAGCAAGCACAACACCCATAACAAGATTTAACAAAAAAAAAAAAAAAAAAAAAGCGGAGGACCAGGGAGAAGATTCATTCATTAACCCTCCAAATGGATATGGTGATCCAGGAAGAAAAACATACCAGAACAACAGAGAAAGCATTGGCCACCTAGAAGCAAGTGCACCATTACACATTTATTCACCAACATGGTAACGCTATGCTATTAAAATCAAATAAATAATAGTCAAATAATGCTTGCTGGTATATAAAAAGTTGACTAGAATACATGGGGTTTTTTAAGTTATCTCTCAAACATAAGAAAGTTTCAGTTCATGCCAACCTAAAACACAAGTATTTCCTACTTTCATTTTGGTAAGAGAAAAAGTGTTTCAGATCAGATTATTTATTTGACCTGGAATGTAACATTCCATACTAGACACCTGTATTAAGAGCAAAGGAAACAGAGGAATGAATTCACATTACTCCTAGAAGACAGACAGACCATCTCCTCTCCCTCTATGAAAAGATATAAGGTTGCTCTAAATTTCTGCAGTTAAGGATGTTCCTCGTTTGGAAGTATGGTCTCTGGAGCCACAGAAGAAAAACAGAGCACCATCGTATATCACATTTTACCATTCCTCAATGTGGAGTTATGAGAGGATCACACGCTTTTATTGAAGGTAGCTTTTTCTCATGCCACAACAAAAATCTACCTATTTTTAAATGGGTCAGATGACAATAGGCAACTTCTATTCCAGTTCCTCTTTAAGTAAAAAGAGTAACAAAAACTTGATAAGAAACAGAATTGCAAGTAATTATGTATGTGCATGTCTACGACTCAACTTTCAATCATTTTTCTATCAAGTCACTGACAAATTGCATGCCAAAGATGGCACAAGCCATAATGCAAAAGCAATACATAGATTACACTTCCAAAGACATTATACTCAATACTCAAGGACTGAAATAAAATCAATGCACTACAGCAACCATATTTCCAAAGAGCTGACAAAATGCAAATTTATTTATTCACACTGCTGGCATGATTCACCATTTCAAATATACGAAGCTTCAAGTGTTTTAGAAAATAAACCAATGCACTGTCATAATCACAAAAAGCTTTGAATACCATCATGAAGCAGAGTACTTTGGAGCAGTCATCTTCCTCAGGGCTCCAGGCTTGGATGAGCATGTTCTCATTGTGTTGTATGTACCTTTTACATAGTCTTACATAAAATTCACAGTGAAACAAATGTTTTTTTGTGTGTGTAATTACACAATATACATAGTATGCTTACAAGTTATCTGTATGCTGAGAAAACATTTACTTAGTTGCTTGTCTCTGATCCAACTATGTCCAAAGTAAATCCAATATGTTTTCTGCATTGGAAAGTAGATTGTTGAGATCCCAATGGTACTGTATTACAAACAGTCCTATCAAAGCATTTCAGGTTATCTTAATCCTTCTACAATCTGCTTGCTATTTTCTTCTGCTGAAAGCCACTCATTGCAATCATTGCAAATGCTATAAAAAACTTGCTGATTTATTTCCCTGCTGGGAAAGTCAATAAAACAACTTATGACTTGACATCTAGCACATTATTTAGCCAAGGAACCAAAATTCCGACAACCACTCATTTCAGTCCTAAAGGTTTCACTTCTAGAGATATCTGCTATATAACACTGTGCTTCTGTACTTATTATTGCATTTTAAAATGAAATTCAAAGACATAAAAACCACATATATATTCATGTGTGCATATGGAGACAAATTCATATATTATCTATAGAAACATGATTCATATATGAAATATATCAAAATGAATTCATAGATATTTTTTAATATATGAAAATAGTGCAGATACCAACTAAATTTAGATTCTAACGCTCACATCCTGGCCAGTCATTTTCATATGTAAAGACCCTTCTACCCCTACACAGAAGTTATGAGCATTTGTTTTCATTCTTTATAATGTCTGTCAAGTTCAACCTAAGTTTGAGTAAAAAATAAGCATGTTCCTGGTTAGAACTCAGTTGAAAACTTCTCAGGCCCTACAAAATCTGGCTTATCTGCCCATACCCAATGTACAAGAACTCAGAACTTCACACCATAAAACTACTCTTTAAGTCCTGAAAGACACAGATTTGTGCAGAACAAGACTCTGCAGCCTCTGGAATTAGGTAGAGATATGAGATTTATAATTTTTAATTGGCCAGTACCCAATAACTCGTTTTACTACTGTTGTATCTTAAATTTTAGTAAACATAAACATGTCTGAAATTTATGCTTAAGACCTCAAACAGAAGTTAAATAAGATTAGTAGTTTTAATTTACCGTGGATCCTGTTTCAACTTAGCAGCAATCTGTTAGCAACAAAACCAGTATTTGATAACTCATTATGAAAGACTTACAAAGTAACACGCTCATTAGCGGTAGACAGAAGAAAAAGCGTACGTATGCATTCATGCAAAAAACAAACAGGTCTAGAACCACTTCACTGGGACATGGGATAGATAAAACTCAAAGGCATTGTAGCATTGCTGCAGGGAAAGA
>KL265437.1:22470-57389 GCA_000699545.1 Podiceps cristatus
TTAGATCTCAGAAGATAAATATATTTTCAGAGAGACAGGAATAATTTTTTTTTGCTCTTGTGAGTTTCTGGCCAATGCTGGGATTATTTCTAACCTGGGTTGTTAGTCTATCTGTTGCAATATACTTCATGCAGTCAATAGCTTAGCTTAATCTTCAGCCAGGCAGCCAGCTGCATTCAACTTACTCAGACATAATGGTCTTCCTGAAATTGTATTGATCTTTATTTCAGTGAAACCTGGTCTTTCTTCTACTTCTCTAAATCATTCACTTCAGTGCCTTTTAAGGTACTGCCCTCAGTCTTTCCCATAATTTCCTAAATACAGACTTCTGTCATCAGTCCTACAGAACCTGATCTCTAAGTAATTTCACAATCACAAGTCACTCTACAAGCCCTATATGGATAAAGCATAGATCTGGTTCTGCATTCCGCATCTGCCCAAAAATAAAGACTGAGCCTTTCTCCAGATGGACTACTCATCAACTCAAGATGAGCTTTGAAAAACAGTAACTTTCAGTCTTGAATCCTTAAGATGTTTCCTGCTTGGTCCTTTGCTTTGGTCATATAATTTAGGGTTGAAAATTAGCCACCAGCTTGAACATTAAGTTCCGTCACACCCCTCCCACACAAGCAATGTCTAAATATTGAAGAGTCTCTCTGTAAGACATCCTTTCCAGTCCTGCAGCAAAATCTGCTCTTCAAATTCACCTATCACTGATAAATCAGTGAAAGGCTGAAATGAAAAATCAGGAGAAAAAAAAAGTTTGCTTTGAGTCAGTGTACAATAGGCAATTTTTTTCGTGAAAGTAAAAGTTCACATAAAATTGTTTCAGGTTGTATTAAATACTTCATCCATTCAAAATCAAAACATTTTAACTCCACCACAGATCTTCCACCCTCCACCTTCCTAAGCTCAGGTAACTAACTTTAGGTGTTGGAGAGAAGCTTTCTTTTCTTGATGAAATATTTCCCCCTTTACAGCTTCAATAACACTATTTAAAAATCACAAAACAGTTCACTCTTTTCAGACAGAAGTATATCCCAAATTCCATGCAAATTCGGAAACACAGTCAACCTGAAACAGCATCTTTGGGCAACTAAACTATTTGTTTAAAAAATTAAGTAGTCAGCCCAGCAGCCTTACCTCTTACAATCATAAAGATCAGTTCTTAGACCAGTTTTTGATCATCGGAGACTGACTTTCTACCTTTCTTTTGTCCCTTTCTTCTATCACATTAAGTGCTGATTTCTTTTTCATTCTTACCTTTATATGCTCTTCATATGTTATCATTTCCAGTTTAATGCTGGAAGACAAATACCTCTTCCTGATCACCAAGTGATGCCTGTTTCCTTTATCTACTGTTTTAAACTAGAAACTGGCACCTTTCAAACTCCTACTTCAACACCACTTTAGTAAAACAGGAAATGACTTGATCATAGGCAGGATGCTCATCTGCTGAGCCACAAACTGATCCTCACATTTATCTATGAGGAGGATTCTGCATTATTTTCTAGTGATGTCCTCAGCCTGTAGAGTAGCGTGCTGTTAAGAGGAGTTCCCTGGGCCCAGCTGCATTGCACTGAGACCTCTTTACACTGGCCGCCGAGTTAGTCAGCACTTGAAGGCTAAAAACTACTGATTTTTGTCAATTTGTCAACTTTTGTCAATTTTGATCAGAATGCTCTGACATATCATACCAG
The DNA here is from genome assembly GCA_000699545.1 of Podiceps cristatus. Taxonomy (NCBI): domain Eukaryota; kingdom Metazoa; phylum Chordata; class Aves; order Podicipediformes; family Podicipedidae; genus Podiceps; species Podiceps cristatus. Next base: position 24,171 of record KL265437.1, read on the forward strand.
ATCTAAAATGAATGTTGAGTATTTTCTTTATTAAATACATGTATACAAACATACACACAGCTAAGAGCATATATATATGTAACTGTTATAATTTCCACCATTGCCTCAGCTCCAAAAAAGTGAAGGACAAGTAAAGAAACTTAAAACAAAATTTACTCTACATTGGCAAACAGTGGGAACCAGCCAGAGGTAGTCTTGTTTTCAAACAGCTAGTGTTGAAACGATGTTTTACATAGTTTTTCATTAACTCAGTCATAGGAACCTTACTGTAAACTAAAATACAAGAAGGTACTTCAAATGCAGAGATCTAAAATCACATAAAAATGAAAAAAAAAAAAGAATTAAAAAAAAAAAAAAAAAAAAAAAAGAAAAAGTGAAACAAAATAGTCTTTACCTGATCTGGGATGGAAAAATCCGATTTTGCAATTTTTCATACCCAAGTTCCTAATTATAGACTAAATGGTGACTCATACTAGGAACAGACCATCAAAAAAAAGACCACTGAAAGGCCCAGAATTAGTCATTAGAGCTCATCAAACAAATAAGGTCAACTAGCCCACTCTAAACATCTGGTACCAGAAAGTAGACAGTGCTGTGATATAGAAGTGAGAAGGACAGATATAAAGGCCAAAACACTTTTAGAAAGGGAAGCTGGGCAAGAAGGTCACCTCAAACTTAAACTTGTGATCCATAAGACAGGCACTCAGTGAAGTTGCTCATGCTGTGGAAAATTATAGCAGCCAAAACAATACCCAACATTTTGAAAAAGAAATAAACCCCCAAATGAATTTTATCTACTGCTAAGAAACTATGGACAAATGATGGCATTACCACCATAGGCTCAAATTCTTCACAGGAGCAATGAAAAATAGTTATGACAGATATATAGTCCTATCAACCTAGAAGTAAATGAACATTCATTTTTATTTTGGTCATAGATGTTCAAATCAATGTAATGCTGTAAACAGTAACAACAAAAAAGGAAAGCTATAGGTAGTAGAGGGCAAATTGAAAGTTTTCCCCAATAAAGGCATAGGTGAAACAAGTATATGGATAAATAACCAAATAGAAAGACATAACTTGTCAAAGAAAGCAAATCTCCCCTTTGTTAGGCAAAAATATATTAAATCATTGATTCCACATACAGGAGAAAGGACCAAAACCTCCAAGGAAGAATGTAGAGATGATCTTATAGTACCTGGGGTTTCTGCCTTAAACTATCAGAGTCCCGTCCCCTGTACGGTTTTCAACCTGCCACAGGTGCTGCCTCACCTTTCTCCAAAATTAATTCCCTAATTCAGAATAGAGCTCGCAGCCTCACATCCTACCATTTATGAATCTAGAGAAGAAAAATAGGAGGTTATTTTCATTTCCCTAGATTTCATAAGCAGAAACAACATATGTGAGGTACACTGACAACAGGAAAATACAGAACATTTCACTTCTGTAGAGGTGTAGACAGACTGACCAAATAATAGAAGTGGAACATTTTTCACCAAGAGAGGCACCTTTGGGGAGAAGGCTAATGCATCATTTTTTTTAAAAAAATTGCAATCCATGGTTTCTGGCTTGCACTACTAGAAAAATAAACCATGCATTATTATATATTCCACTCTAACAGGAAGAAAATATTTTTTCATGGTCACTTTGGGGCCAAAAATAACCCAAGAGACTTTTCTGAGGTTGTATGAGTTTAAGGCCTAGAAAGATTTGAGGTCTAAAGATACTTTGTATGGGAAAAGGCATTAGAACAGTGCAGCCATACATTCAGGGACCTCTGAAAAGAATGAGAGATGCTGATAAAGCTACACATGAAAAGGTAAATTCTGTGCAAGAGAGATCAACCTGAAAAAGACATTATAACAATAGGGTAAAGGTAGATTACAGCAAGAATAAGAACAGCAGCAAAAGAAAATCAGGACTACAAAGGTTCTCTGAAATGGCAAAAGCATACAGACACAACCTTAATTTTGCTCACAAAGAAAGCATTTTCAATACAATATTATGAAGAGATATCCCAGCAGCTTTAAATTCATGATCTTCAGTACTATAACAATAAAGACTAAAAAAAAAAAAAAAAAAAAAAAAAAAATTCCTTTCCATACCTAGGGAGCATTGTTTCATACAGAACAGGCACCCACAAAACCTTTATGTCGATATGTTGATTTAAAGGTAGCAGTTTTATTCTTTTCAAACCCACTGAATAAAGTTTCATGTATTTATTTATAGGAAGCCCAGGTCAGCTAAAACCAAGTATGACTCAACTGCCATAGCCAACTGGGGTCTGACAAGCAATGTTTCTGCCACTTATTTCCTCTGACAACAGAAATGGTTTTTTTGCCCCCAAATGCTAAGCCAAGTAAAAAAGTTTATGCCGATGACACCACAAAAAAAAAAAAAAAAGTCTGAGTCAAAATAGGCAAATTTGACCTCTGTAGCTTTCTACTTAACTTCCTACTTCCTCCCTGATTTAAGGTTGTCTTACTAAATGGCAACATAGAACGCAATTTTCTTTCACTATTAGTTTCGCACAGGTTTCACTAACTCCAGTCATCTAATAAAAAAAAAAAAATACATAGAATCATAGAAAGGTCTGGGTTGGAAGGGACCCCAAGGATCATAGAGTTCCAACACCCCTGCCACAGGCAGGGCCACCAACCTCCAGGCCTGGATCTACATATATATGACTGCTACCATGGGTCCCTTCCATAGGTAACGGATGATCTACATAGCTTAATCTGATTTATTTTAGACAGTTTTCTTTTGAATGAGGTATTATACCTTTGACTCTGCTGACTGTACTGATCAGGTCTCCAACTTCAAAAGGAGAGCGGAGCTCAAGGACAGATTCCGTCACTGTATATCTAGCCAGGAGAATCTCATCACATGTACCTGATACAACAGTTTCCAGAAGTGAATCACTCCTTGGTACGCATAGGTTTAAATGGTTTGCACTGAAGTAGACTTTTAGATATTTTTTCACAGGCAAACATTTTTTCTCACCATAATGGACTCCTAGGAAATGCTATCAAAATATTAAAATGACTACAGGAAAAAGTAGGCTGTCTCAGACCGGCATACTTTGTTATATGGATTGACACCTATAGCACTCCCATTCATCTTCGACACTTTCTTCTTAAATAAAGTACTACCAAAACTGCCCTGGGGATTTGTCATTTCAGAGAGACAGGACAGTTTCTTCTCTCCTGTCCAACGCATTATTGTGGGATCTACTACACTTCATTACAACGGTTATCTAAATCCAGTATCGCTAGTGTTGCTGCTGACACTAATACTTCAGGAGATATCAGCTACACAACAGAGAATGAGGGGTTGAAGTGCTGCGCTTTCAATTTCTGTTATTCCATTCAAACATAACAATACGAATTAACAAAATTTCGGAGAATGTCCCTCATATAAGCCAGTGAAATCAGCTATGTTATGTGCCATGAGTCTCTGCAATGTTTAACTGACCAGACTGCTGAATGATGGTTGAACAACAGCCCATTTAGTTTATCCAAAGAGCAACAGTGCAGATCTTAAGAAACCTAGTCTTTTCCCTATCTTTTGAGCTTTTGTAGTTAATGAGCTTCTCTAAGGTAATTTCACTACTTCTCCCTAAGCTTGTTGTGGCAAAGACTAAAGTAGTCCATAGCCACGGTTCCTAGTGGCTATGACAGGAATAATCACCAACTGGGAATACCCTCTACATGCCAGGGCTCCCAGGCTCAGCTTGAAAGCCTCCTGCTGAGAACTGAGAAAAGACAGAAAAACAAGTGAGCTGTTCTGGCAGCACATTCCTTACAACAAGGTAAGCGAAGCAGCTACTAACAATATTTAGAAAATGATAATGAAGTGCACACATAATTAAAACTCTTGATCAATTTTTCTGTTTGCCTAATGCAACCAGGATAACAAACTTGATTTAAAGTATTGGGCAAGCCCCACTACTACCCCACTTGCGAGTGGGCAAGCCATTTATACCAAATCACAGAATCACAGAATCACTACGGTCGGAAGGGACCTGTAAGATCATCAAGTCCAACCATCAACCAACACCACCGTGCCCATTAAACCATGTCCCACAATGCCTCATCCACACGTTCCTTAAACACCTCCAGTGAGGGGGACTCCACCACCTCCCTGGGCAGCCCATTGATGCTCCAGCAAACTTCAGTTCAGCTCACAATACTGTTAATCAAGGAAGATACCAGGAAAGATCATAGAATCATAGAATCATAGAATGTTTTGGGTTGGAAGGGACCGCTAGCGGTCATCTAGTCCAACCCCCCTGCAGTGAGCAGGGACACCACTACCTAGACCAGGTTGCTCAGAGCCCCGTCCAACCTGGTCTTGAATGTTTCCAGGCATGGGGCATCCACCACCTCTCTGGGCAACCCGTTCCAGTGCTTCACCACCCTCATTGTAAAGAATTTCTTCCTTACATCTAATCTAAACCTACCCTGTTTTAGTTTAAATCCATTACCCCTTGATAAATGTAATAGGAATGAATTTTTGTCCCCAGCTGCAAATAGAGATAGTTTTCAGATCAGTTGCTCCCAGGGAAGAAAAATAATGACGGAGGAGGCCTGACTGACTAAACATTATTGAGCTAGCACTTGTTACTAAAATAATTATCAGCCTTGGCAGTTAAAGCAGTGAAAACTGTGGCAGGGTCAGTGAGTCACCATAGCGAACGAAAGTGTTGCAGCATATAAGGATGGACAATCCTGACGAAAGCAGAAAAGTCAGATACCCCAGGGAAGAAACAGACATGAAAATACTCATAACAATTCAATATTCCAGTGAGCGAAGTCATGAGTAATATTGCTGTGGGCTACAAGGAGTCCTTTTCTAACAAAGCTTACTTTTTTTCTAATGAACATTTACTCTTGCCCACAGGATTGCTCTGATCTCACTTTCTGCTCTTCTCAGAAGCCCCGCAGGAGTCAGCACTGAGGTCTATTTAAAATAAACTCTGATCTTGCAAACTTTCTATTACTACAATATTTATTGTCAGTGCAGACCATTTAGTGAAAAATTAACAAACTATCCTCCAAAATAAATCTATTGAACTGAATTTGCTCTAGAGGGGTTTATGATATTCTTCATGATAAGTCATAATGTTGCTTAGTATTCCTAAAAATACCTAGGACTTCCAAAGCATTAATAACAACCAATTTTATCACTGATTATAAATAATTTTATTTGTTATTCCAAAAGTGTTTCAGTTGCCATAAGACCAATAAAATAATTTTTGACTCACATGTAGAGGGAAAGCAAACAGATTTACATGTTAGTAGCAAACAATAACAACAAATAGGGCCAACACAAACCATCAGCTATCAGAAAATTATCAACAAATAGCAATAGTTACTAACATTCAATATAGTACTGGTAAAAATCAAATTGATTTAATTCATCAGAAAGATAGGTCAAGGATCTGAATGAAGATTTGTCCTGCAGCAAAAGAACTTCAGAGTTTAGCACCAGCAATTATCTCAAGTTCAATAGCTTTATTATCCAATTACTGTATAGTGAATTTTGATACACCTTTCCAAATAAGCAGCAGATGTTCCAGCAGCAGAAACTGCGTACATTAGTAATGAAGTACAACTCATGACATATTGTACCCAAGGGCAGAGAAATCCTTTATCGAGTACTTTTAGAGCAGCTGTACAACAGGCGAACTGAAAAAGTCTTCACCAAGTCACACAAAAATACCCTAACTTGTCATGGTTTGGAGGAAACCAATGACCTAGTAGTAAAGTAAATTTCAAGGAAGCACATTATCAGAAGCTGTTATGAAACAAAAAAACCCACCCGTTAGTTTAGCAAGAGACTGAAATCTGTTGTTAACAATAATCTTAGGATAATTTATATTTAAAAAACTATTCTTGTATCACTCTAGTTATAGTGACTATTTTATTTGAGGTGAGACAGAACATGGACCAATTGTTAATCCCATGTAGTTTTTAGCTGGACTGTTTTGAAATGTGTAAGAAGGGCTTTCAATCCCAGCTCCCCTATCAAAGTGCTCCAAAATCAGTATTTACTATTAGTCACCAACGAAGACTGGTGCTACAACTTGACCAATCTAAGGCTAGATTTTGTTAATGGGTAGTATCAAATTCATTCAGGCCACAAATAGCCAGTCGCCAGGGTATACACCTTAATTTCAATTTGTCTGATCAAAATAGATTGTTGCTTCCAAAATTACACACAGTCCATGTATAAATTCACAATGACAATTAAAAAAATCAAACAGATTTCTGTGCTTCTGACCTACCCTGCTTACTAAGTCTGTTTCCCACTTACACATACATTTCAAAATCTGTAATTAAAACTGGTTTAGAGGAGTGAAGTAGCTCAGGGGAAGTCACCACATTCGTATTAGCAGCAGAGTGGGGGACAAAGCAGAAACCCTGAAGACAAAGGAGCTATCAATACAAGGAAAGCAAAAGCATGGGCTGCATCACTAAACCCAAGTCATAGCTAGAGTGTTTCATCAAGATCAATGATGCCCATAATCAAAAATGTTCCATCCCCATTTAACGTCCTTATAACCTTAACATCTATCAAAGTAGTAAATACATTATGAAAGCAAAGATCATATTCAGAGGCTGTGCCTAACGTGACTCTAAAGAAGCATTTTTGTTCAGTGAATTACTCTTTTAATGTTTTTCCTTTCCAATTTACTCTGTCAGAAGCTGTTAAAGTAATGTCAGACGTGTTGGCATATAAAGAGACTCTTGGCAAAGAATAATGTACAAGTTTGGTTTATATTTATCTCACTTCCTCTTGCACTTATATCATGATTTTAAAATTTATCTCATTCCTTCCTTTTATGTTTAGGGATGTTAATGCCATCCTGTCAGTGCTTTAAAAATAAAATCAGTATCATTCAATAAGTTCTGTAAACAATCTTTAATATAGGTCTAGAGCTCAAGTGGATAGCAAGGAGGTAATAAAATGCCTAATACCACTTATAGGTCACATAATATAACATTCTATTTTAGCTCATCTGAGCAATGGTATGGGACAGATAATACCATTCTCTACCTCCTTAGTCATAGTTTTAGATTTTTTAACACTATCAAAGTTGGTTTTCATATCTTCTTCTAAGACTTTACAAAACTTATATTTCCTTCTCCTTATATGCATATATGAAGCTCAAACAAGCTTTACAGGTTTAGTAAATTGGTTTTCATTTAAAAAATCAGGCTTCACCATAAATACAGATTTCAGCTTTTCAAAGGACTTTTCAAAGGCTGCTGGTGTAATATTTCATGCTAGTGCTATGCATAGGAAAATGAGAGAAAGCACAGGGCTCAAGTATCTCCAATTAACCTTGTCTGAATTGCATTATGCCACATCCAGAAGGCATACTAGCAGGCAGTGAAATGATGGGTAGTTAACATGCTCGTCAGCAAAAGCATCTCCGTACAACTAAGAATCACACTGATTTGATAGAGTACACAAGCACATAGCAGGGCGTATTACATGGGCAAGGTAAAATATCCTTCAAAACTAGTTTTGATAGGTTGAAGCGCTGCTCAATGGATGTCACAAGTTGCCTGAACTTTTCTGGTGCCTTTGATAGAGAAAGATAATCATGAATTGTGGACAATTAGGTGTTTACTAGAGGATTTGAAAGTGGAAGCACTGTATTAGAGGCTTCAGTTGAAAGCTTTGCCCTGAAGAGCTATCATTGCGTTAGATTCCATAGTCCTGTCTGGAAGCCTGCTGAATCTTAAGAAAGAAAGAAAACTTCAAATGAACGGAATTTTAGCAAATCTGCTGAAAGTTCTCATTCACATTTTGAACTCATTTTCAGCAAATCTGCTGAAAGCTCTCATTCACTCAGGCTACAGAATCATTCTCAGAATTGTTCTCCGAACAAGTATAATACTAAAGTGAGATAAAAAAACCCACAGCTTCAAAAGAAGGGAGCAGAGGCTCACTTACAATCTTATTGTAAATGTAATTTTCCAGAGACTGGGAGATTCTAATTCAGGACAAACAATGTAAATATACCATTGAATCCTGATGTCCCTAAAGAGAAGAGACCCACTGTATGATTTTCTGCATGGCAGCCATTTACATTTATTTAGGCACCAAATTAAATATTTTGTTTGGGTTAATTGTCTGATAGAGTTTTAAGATGCTGTTTGGAACCCAAACCAAATTTTTCTACAATCTTTCACATAAGCAAATGATTTGAAATTAGATAAAATATTCCAATGTGGCTCAAAGATTATTCCTGTTAGGAAACTTTTTACATAGCTGAGTGAAGTTTGAAGTTTGACTTTATGAAATTGTTTAAAAAACTAGTGCGGAATGCACTGTAAATATGAATTTTGAAATAATGTAGATCAAAAGCAAAAGTTGCTTTTGGAACACAATACATTGCCTCACATTTCTAGTGCATTTAATGTGGTGGCTCTCTAGAGAAAGCCCTAGTTGTTTCTTGTTCCCGTGAAAGAAAAAAAAAAGACCTTCCACATTTAAGGTGTGTTGGCCATAGAAGAAGGATGTTATACCAAAATGATCATCCCGAAAATTCAACCATGGTGTCCTTATATACTGTTGAAAAATTAATATTACATGACAGTCATGAACTTCAACAGAGAGTGAGGCTGACATTTTCTTTGAGCAGCATACTCTGACAAATTACAGAAACTGAGTTTGAAAGACCAGTCACCGAAGCTAAAATGCCTTCAAGGGAGAGAAGAAAAGCGTTCATGGTATAGTTGTCAGAGAATAATATCTCCTGATTTTTATGGCTTTAGACTGCCCATGACCAAGGACATGATCAAATATCTAAAGTTACCCACATACACACAGAATTAAAATAGTTCAAATCCAGTTAAATAGTGTCTCTCTGAATAGTTTAGCATTTATTAGAAACTGTGAGTGCGCTCTCAACAAAAATATATACTAAGAAGAATTAACTCAGACTATTTCCTAATTATTCCCCTATCTGGAATTCTTCATGAACCTTTTCATTTCTGTGTCAAGAGTATCCTTCCATGCATGAGGAAGTGCTTGTTCTACAAATTTAAATTGCCATGGATTTTAGCTGCAGGGCTGGTTACTATATTCTTCCTCTAATCTCTCAGTTAGAGATGTCTTTTCTAATCTTAGAAAATTCATACCCTTCACCAATCCTCAAAACTGTAGTGTCAGCTTTTGGGAGATAAATACTGAAATTCCTTTAGTTTCAGACCTCAGCTTCCAGTATACTGCACTGTGTGTTGTACTGCCTGTCCTTTTACAACAGACTGAAATAGAAATATGTTTGCAGTTTTTCTTTTAAGGAGTCAATGACCAGCAGTTGCACAGTAACATAGAACAGACTTCCGTAAATTCAGTACCATTTAAAAATGATACTGATAATATGGGCAGTTTTAAAAAGAAAACTGTATGTTCATCTTACTGAATCTTCTAGACAAGCCTACTCTAACAATTGTAACAGCCCCAAATACTATTCCTTCTTTGAGTGTCTCATTGCACTGAAACTAAGAATCTAGGAAATTTAGGCTCCACATATGACCCACTATCTCTGGTAGATAATTTCCTACTTATTCCTTCCTCGTGAATTATTAGTGTACCCCTCCCCCTTTCTATGTCAAGAGTGCCCTTGAATGGATGAGCAAGTGAAGCCTGGATTCATTCTACCTCCAGCAGCCATTTACCTATGCAATCGCAAACAAGTTGTTTGTGCCTCTTACAGGTGAAACTTCTTTAGTATAATAAGATTTTCAAAACATTTATACAACAGTCAATATTCAGGCAAGACCGCTCAAAGACAATGTCTTCAATCAGTGCTACTTTCACCTTCTAACAACTTCATATGTCAAAAAAATAATGGCTTCTTCTAGGATTCATATAAAAGTGCAAGCCTATTTATTGGTTTTCTGCTCAAAATGGAAAGCAGATGAGCCACATTTAAAACACTTTCTTCAGAAACAAAACTCAGAACTATTCAGACTGGAAGGGGAATAGACAGCTACAAGCAGCTGTAAAACAACTAAAACTGTCACACAATTTTAACTACATCCGTAACTGTTGCTTCTACTTAAACATGACATTGAATAAAGAAATCTGAATGTATAATTATATCTTTTATGCCACATAAGTAACTTAAGAGTCTAAGTCTTAGGCAAAAAGGTGTACAAGCCTATAATTACGTTGAATGATCAGATTACCTAAGAAACAGGACAGATACTTGGACATTTTAAAAGTATTTTAAAAAATTATATGTCCCTATAGATAAAAAAAAGATAAACTATACATAGAATATGGTTCAGATTAAAAGAGTATCAAGTATATATTAGCATTTTATCTATTAAAAAGAGGGTATCTTTAGCCTTATTGTAATATGCAGAGTTAAGATTTTTCTGGTTTTCATTTAAATCAATAAAATGTTGCCTCCATTATAAGAATTGGACAGATCCTTAAGGAAACTCTTCAAAGGACTGACAGAATTTTCATTATAAAACAAACTCACAGGGACTGCAAAATATATACCAGACTGAATCTTATTTAAACTTAAGCACAGAACTTTTTGTTTGATTACAACAGCTCAGATCTGACTCACCCCAGTGTTATTTTATTTGATGCCACAGGCTTATATCAGGAAATAGACTTTTTATTACAGGATCTTATAATAATTGGATACATCAAACTAAGCAAAGTCAGCTTCCTCACCTATTGGGGACAGAAAGAAAAAGATCTATGTACAGCCACTCTCTACTGTGCACGCGTTGGGATTTGAAGTTTGAAAAGGATGACTACCTCAAGAGCATTCTGGCCCAGTTGCTTTTCCTCAGCTGTTACTGCTCCCTCCTTAACAGCATTGCACTGAACAAATCATAGAAACATTTAGGTTGGAAGAGACCTTTAAGATCATCAAGCCCAACCATTACCCTATCGCTGCCAACTCCACCACTAAACCATGTCCCTAAGCACCTCATCTACTCATCTTTTAAATGCCTCCAGGGATGGTGACTCAACCACCTCCCTGGGCAGCCCCTTCCAGTGCCTGACAACCCTTTCGGTGAAGAAATGTTTCCTAATATCCAATTTAAACCTCTCCTGGTGCAACTTGAGGACATTTCCTTTTGTCCTATTGCCTGTTACTTGGGAGAAGAGACCGACTACAACCTCCTTTCAGGTAGTTATGAAGGAACAGGCAGTCTGTTGTCCCAGACATGAGGTGATACCCAGGCCCTGCAGTAACACCAACGTACTCTCTCTAGCACACACTCTGCATCTTCCTCCCTCCCTTGCCAAGAACGCCTGGGCATCTCCAGCTCCTCCACTTGCCATTTCATGCTCACAGCGGCCGGCAGGACATCTTATGTGAGGCTGCATAGCGAGTCATGGTTCAAATCAGGAAGAGCACGGAGAAGTGCAATTAAATATTGTGTCTGAGTGCTCCTTGTCTGTTGCGGGGTACAGATATTGCTTCAGGCATGCTGAGGGTACCCTGAGAAAGCAGTCCTGAGGGCTACAAATGCAGGACTCTGTTTCCAGCTGGAATTGGATCCATGTTGTTCCTACGGAATTCAACAAAAACTCTTTCTATATTCAAGACAAAGGATGATCTGCTATTGAGGATGCTACTCTGACATCCCAGGGGTGGGTATTCACTTTCTGCTGCAGTACAGAATACCTGTTCAACTTTCAGCAAGACACTTTATGGCCAATTAAGACAGACAGTATTTAGAAAACCAAAATGAGAAGACGATAGAATTAGACAATTGGGTGCTTTTGAAAATCCTATTGCATGATTATCTGTATCTCTAGGCATCTTAAAACCCCAAACAGCGCCTCTCTGTGCTTGTACTTAATAGCACCCTAATTCATAGAGATACTGAAAGGACATCTATAATTATAAAAGATTATGATGTTTAGCGCTCTTGCCATCCCAATATCCAAGGTGCAACTTATGATATAGTATGAGGAAAGCTTTTCCTTCCTAAAATAATGTTCTAGAAGTCTGACTGTCCACTGCTTTTTCCAACACAAGTAGTAGGTGGTTTCAAAGGAAGCAAGCAGCAAGATCAAATGAAAGAAAATGGTTCCTCATACAAAGTGCAGTGTAAGCTGGTGAAATTCCTGGCCAAGAAATGTTGTGGATGCTGAAGAATTACATGGGTTCAAAGAGAGACTGAACAGATTAACAGGAAATAAAATAATCCTAAACACTAAAGGTGTTAAACACACAGAAACCACCTCTGGCTCCAACAGTCCTCAAGATGCAAAGTGTTAGAGGATGGAAGAGTGTATATGCTTGTTATGTTTTCCTATGTATTTGTTTTCATTCAGACAAAGAATGATTCAGTCCTATGTACCAAAACAACTCCTATATTCCTGTCCAAAGTCATTAACAAAATAACTAACATAAAGAATCTTTTTTATCCACCACAATTCATCTTCTCTTTTAAAGTTCTATTTCTATATGCCAAATAAAAATGTTTATGGGCTCCTTTTATTATTTGGACAAATCCAAGTGCTGCCACATCCATTTCTTGGCATTGCTATGATAAACACACTAAAAATTAGGATACCAGATAAAATTAAGAACGTTGGCAATTGAAGTTGGATTATCTCAGCACTGAACTCATTGCCAGCAATGGACACAGCAGGAAAAAACAGTGTGAAATGCTTGCAATCGCGTTTACAGAAGTACAAGCAGCTGTCTGCACACAGGGCATCTTCTGCTGTGTCTCACAATACAAGGAACAGAGTTCCTTTACTGTGACAGAACACAAACAAGCAAAGAAACTGACAAAAATAGGAGTATTGGGAAAAAAGACAAATATTAGGGAAATGCTGCAGAATCCTATCAACTCATACTAATAAAAAACCATGAAAGATATCTCTGAAAAAAAAAACCCACACCAAACCAAAACCAAAAAAAAACCCACAAAAACCACCAAACCCAAACCTGTAATCAATGAAAGGATACTAAAATATAATTCGAATGATTCGTTTTGGTGGTTTTAATTTGATCCTAATGATGATTCAGATACACATATATTATCATAAAAGTAATAGATTTTCAGGTTGCAAAGGTCAAATGGAATTATTTTAGTCTTTTTGTGGGGGCTTCCCCATGAAACTGCTACTTGTATTTCGCTACTTCTGCAAGAATGATACTTGCAGTTCGAAATTCAAGTGATTTTAACCAAAACTGTTGCATGTGTGTTGTCACTGGTGGAAATTATCACCTTTGCAAAATAACAAAATAAAAGTCAGAGAGATACTACTGTACTGAAGAACGTGTACATCTAACAGAGGAACACAATGGGAGGCTGAACGGACAGGCCTGTAGTTCTGTAATTATGAATAAGATACTGGCAATTAGCCAAAAAATTACAAAAATAATACAGAAGTACACAATGATCACATATAAATATATTTTATATCTGGTTTAGTAGAAGTATTCTCAAGAGTTGAGATTCAGATGCATGAGCAACAAATGTGCAGGAGAACCCAGAATTTCTGAGGTCCTAATTCATATGAACGCTACAAAGGCCACTAAAACTAATAGAAACAAAAATTATTTTGGTCATTTTTTTTTTCAATCACTATTAGGTCGCCACTGATTCTAAATTATTTAAATACATTTTCTTACATTCCATCTTTCAGACAAATTTTGTTTTCAAATAACACTATCTCAAGGAAGTTTAATCCATCTCCAGTGGGTTACATTTCTTCCAACTTTCCTCTTCCAACACTTTGACTGCAAAAACCTCTTGGAAGAAGAAAGTTCCTCATTTCAGCTTTCGGTGCCAGATTACCCTTGTCATGCACCTGAAGTGCAGATGAGACAAATCCTTAATCTGTTTCCTAAGGAAAGACAAGAATGGCAAAGAGAAATGGGAAATAGGATCCTGTGTGTGAAATGGAGGTAAACATATGGGTTTGAAGTTAAGACAAAAGAACGTATCACATCCTAAACTCCAGGACACTTCCATAAAAGAAAATCAAATATAGTCCCCAGAGACTGGACCAGGAGTCTCTGCATTAATTATTCTGAAAGATCATCTTGTGTTCACCCTCTGCTGCCGGACGAAGGTCTCTATGAGAAACTACAGCCATGAGAAGGGCTGAAACTGAATCTCATGGCACAGGTTCAGGAGTACTGCATGAAATGGCTTTTAACTGCACTGTTTCCATCCTTTTGCTCCCACAAAAATATAAACAATTTCTCATGAAGCTGCACCCTCTAACTGCTTCCAAAGAAGTGTGGCAGTTGAAAGCAAGCCAAAGCTGATAATGATTGTACAAGCAGTTATTTCCACACTTCTCATCTGTAGGCTCCATTAACATCAGAAAACTTTTGTATTTTTGTCTGCTTCCTTTTTATTTTGGATTTCTTTTATGAGAAATCAGCAATTTAATGCTATTAGTGATGTACCCTCCTAAGCATGTCACCTAGTGTGATGCCAATTTAGAGACTCAATTGCTTGGAGAATAAGTTGAAAAGAAAATAAGTGTTCTGAAGCTGTGGGAAACATAGTGTGCTATCCTGACCATGCTGCTTTTCAGTTTGATGCTGATTTGAGGCTCAGGGGAACCCTTGGAGGCTAAGTTAAACACTCTGCTGAACTAAGCAGTCACTGGAAAGTGGCACAGTCTGGATTCATCTCCTGAACGGTTTCAGAAGACTTTTGTTCTTTTCAACAGCTCAGTCATACAGCGCATAAGATCGGGGGAGAAAAAAAAAAAAAAAAAAAAACCAACCACCAAAAAGCTATAAAGCTGTGCAGTGGTGTAACAGACTTCAGCACAGGCCAGGGCAAGTTGACCCTACTAGGTACAAGGGGAAAATATACTTTTACAGGATTTGAAGTGCACTGAGTAAATCAAGAGATATTTAAGCTCCAGTTACATTTAGATCCTTCCCCCTAGACTTTGAGATCTTTTCGCCAAAACTTTAACAAAATCTTACTTCCATTTAAGATATAAATATACTACAGGACAAAATAACCCCTGTAACTGTAACCACACAAATTTCAGGGCACTTCAGAACTCCAGCCCTCACCAAGCAAACAGCAGGGCAGGGATAGCCAAAGAAGTTACGTATGTTTATTGCTGCATTTCAGCAATATGCTGGATTTGCTGTTTGCATCTATTCCACAAATCAAAGGGTCGTTTTCAAGGATTTGCCTCAAGTGTTATTCTCCTTTTCTCAGGACAAAAATCTACTATGTCACAGATAACTGCTGTCAATCAGTATTACTGAAAAGGAATTCTTCAAGGATATTAAATACTAAAATTTGCATAATAGCTACCTAGACTATAGATCGCAGATGGGTCAAGGTGCCTTTGCACACACCAAAGTATGGTGGTGCATGCTTCAAGGAACTGACAGTCTAAATGAGTGGCTTAACAGATAGCTAAAGATGTGACAGACAGCAGGAAAAAACAAGAGATTGGTTACAGACTCAAGATAACGTGAGGAGCCCCACAATCCTGGGAGGGAACGGGGATGCAAGAAATGCAGGGTTTGCTGATGATGCCAGTAAGGGATGTCACACCTTGTTTTGCATTTGCTCACCAATCAAGTGTTGGATGCAATCGCAGTGAGACAAAGGCAAAGCGCTTGCAAATGGACCTCAAGATCTTATTCCAGGGTTAATGCACAGAAGGAACGAGGCACAGATGGGCTTAGGGGATAGGACAAAACTTTGCTCTAAACCTGTTCATGCAGATATCTATGAGTAACTCACCACCCCGCTTATGTAAAAACAAAGTTCTAAACAGAATTTGGTGATGCCTGAATTTGTCTACCAGCACTCGGATTTGTTGCCTATTAACGAGTTTGATGTCTTTATTTATTTATTGGGAGCAGACTGTGTCTGGAGACATTTGAAAATTACCTTTTTCCCATCACCATGGTTTATCTTTTCAGGCCATACACTATTTGCACATTTAAAAACACAGCTTATCCACACTCCTCTGTATAGAGGCCTTGAGAACCATTCCTTTCTGCCATATGTATTTGTGTGCTATTGAGGAAAGCAATTATAAAATCCCCAAACCATTATGATGTACGTTGTCAGTGGCTACTCAGGAACTTTTTTTTTTTTTTGGTATTATTGATGTACTCATCAATGCTCACTACACATAGTCTAAACTTAAATACTGAAAATGCTGATGCTATTTTGGATATTTTGATAGTCTACAAATGAAAAATTTTCTTGATAGGAAGAATTCTGGCTTTTCCCTACCAAGTTTCTGAAGGCATCAATAACTTACATTACAGCCATCTTAAAATCTAGTGCCGCCAGCATGCTAGCTGTTTTCTAGTAGGCCTTGGTATCTCAGCTACAGTATAAATAGCAGGATAAAAAATGTTACTTCATGGTATAAGGCAGTCCTGCTCTGAACAGGAAACAAAAGCAATTCTGAGCAACCTGAGAGTCGGGATCTCTGCAATACTGATCTCTCATGGCTCTACCACAGCTAGTATTAAGCGTACACACAGCCAATGTGATTTTCGGTTAGACTGCATTCCTGAACGCTGCCACATGGCCCAAACACCCCGTGCCCTTGTGACACTCTCAGATGCGATTTGTGTTCTCACTGCCTCTCATCCTCTGAAACCGTAGAAAGGGAGAAGAGCTATAAAACAGGCTTGAGAGTTGACTGCAACCTCTCAGGCAGAGGCATCTGCCGAGAAGGATCACTGCCATCCAGAGAAGAAACTGCCAGGGCTATTAGACTGCCCCTGTCTATTTTGGCTTCTGTTGCTACCATCACAATAAAGGGTAAGGGAGGTGAGGAATCCCACCGTGCCAGGCCCGGAGTTCCCAATAACTAGAAAGAGGACAGGACCGTAGAGGGATTTCTCTTGGACACCCACGGCATGCACAGAGGTGACATTTTCCCCACAGACCTTGCCACATTTCCTGGGCAGAATGTGACTTATGTGCAATGAGATCAAAAGCAGTGCAGTTAATCACAGCATGGAAAGAAGCCAATACCACTTGAGAGAGGTCAGAGGCAGAGCCAGGAAGAAAACCAATGTACGGATGGACAGAAAAAGGGGAAAGCAAAGAGTTCTGGAGCTGGATGAGCCTGCTGCAAGCATTTGAATTCTCAGGTGATTTTATGGAGTGCCATTTTTGAGCTTACTCTACTCTTAACACCTTCTCTTATTTCTATTTGTGTTTTTCAGCTTGATGATTTCTAATACTTGTTACAGAGATGACACTGTGCTCAAATAACCTTAATTCTTCAATGGAATAAGTCTTGACAGGTACACGAGCATAAAAAGAGACAGTCTGCCTGACTTTGGAGCTAGACACATCTTTTTTTTTTTTTTTTTTTTTAAAAAAAAAAGAAAAGTTGTTGTTCCTGCCCCACTGCCATAGTAAGGGATATTTTGTTACAGTCTAGTGATACCAGCAGGTTTCAGCACCATTTTTTTGTTTGTTTGTTTCCTGGAATACCAGAGGCCAAATTCTCCACTGGTATAATTTTAACAAAGTCAAGCAGATGTAATTCAGCAATGGGCTCTACAAGACAAGATCTTTCTGTCACTGAGCCTCAAAACAGAGCAGATCGTTACACTGCTTACCAAAAGTTTCTATCCAACTAATTCAGAATTTAAAACAAAAACAATCCAAAAATAATCACTTCTACAGTGTTCAACCAGCTGAGAGATTAGTAGTTCATTTTCTTGGACTGATAAGATGCTTTGTGATTTTCTGTGTGTTCCTGCATTATTATTTGTCTGAAAACTTTGACAATCCTCCTTTACTAACAGGGATACTTAGCAATCATTATTTTAAGCAAATGTAGGAGAATAAACCCCTTCAGAGAATATATATGAAATAAATCAAAAAGTGTGAAAATAGAGAAGCTTTGTTTGAAAACAGCATTTTGAACATACCAAGATTACTCCTGAGGTCTCTAAGAAAACAAAACAACCAACAAAACCCACACACCAACCAGAAATTCAAAGCATGTTAAAAGAAATTGGAAATTGTTAGCAATATGGCCAACTATGATTGCTCTAAATATGTATTGGACTGACAATGTAGTTTACTTGTAATTTATAAGCAAAAAGTATGCAAGTCACCTGTTCTCTGAAATGTGAGTAGCCCTGAGAGAAAGCTCACAGCTCTGCCAAAAATATAAACAGCCTTTGAAAGCAGCTTGTTAAAAAAAGGGCAAAAGGACATTTACAAATAAATCTTTATAGACAGACTTCTTCAGACAGCCACGTACAACTGCTCTAACATATTTATAGAAGGTTACTTCATGGTCACAGAAATACTAAGTGTGTTAACCACTGGCAAAGCATTGCCCTGACGCTTAAGTCAAATGAACTCTGTCAAAGATGGGTCTGCAGTATTCAGGCATACACTTTAGCAGAAAACTATAATTTTGATTACTGTGTCAAAATTAGAATAAACTTAAAAGGGGAATATGAAAGAGTTGCTTCTTCCCTGTTCCCTTCACATCCCGTTCCCCCACTCCCACCCAAACTTCTTGTGCTAGAGATACCACTAAAGCCTTCCTTTTGTCTTTGAGAAAGAAAAGTCAAAATAAAAACATTAAAACTTCCCTAGAAAAAAGGCAAGGCAGGAGTCAGGGAAATAGGTCAAGAGTTGGAAGACTGAGGTTCGTAACAGTAGTCTATCATGGACCTCTTGTGAGTTCCTCAGCAAGCTTGTTATGGCCAGTTTCAGAAAGATATTTAAGTGCCTATTTCCCTGTGAAATCAATGGGATCTGGGTAGCGGGATCCCTTTGAGGAGCTAGTTCTTAATTTCTTTGTGCCTTACTTCCCCTGTCTGTAAAAAGGAGGAGATACCACTTTCCTACATCACTCACACGCTGCGAGTTTGAATCTTTATGGGCTGCAAGGAGCTCAGATGCACTACATCAGATAATCCCAACAAAGCATAAATGTGCTGAACCAGATCTCCCCCCTTTCACACAAAAATTAAAACCATACTCAAATACAGAAATCATTATTTAGGAAAAAATCACAGAAAACAGTCCTAAGTATAACTGAACAATATTTAACAACGCTGGCCAGAAAAGAAATGACTTAGTGCTCAAAAGTTTACTTGGTATAAATGACAGATTTTCGCACAGTCAAGGGCATCCCCATGAAAACGGCTGGAAAAAAAGGCATTCACTTTCCCCTTTTTGCTTCAGATTCATTTTTTTTCCCCCGTTCATAAATTTGAGAACGATGCCAGTTATTAATGAGCCTTAGCAGAACACAGTAAAAAAAACAAACAAAAAAACAAACAAACAAACAAAAAAACTCCACCCAAAACCAGTATCTTTCTATGGCATTATCCCTTTCAAAAACACATTTAAGTAATTGTTAAGACTACACTGGGGTTTTTTGTTCAGACACTGAAAGATCTTACTCTTGACCTCATGCTATACAAACTGATTTTTCCTCCATAATTTCTGAAAGAGGGAGAGAAAAATTACAGTTTTCTGAACTCCATTTTCCTTATTACTGTCCCAGTTCTATGTGGAGATCAGGTTTCCTTCTCTAAGCAAAATGGTGATATTCGGTCTTTTCCAATGCAAACAGCCTGAGTATCTAGAGATGCTCCTGGTTTTGATTCCCTTTACCTGGAGCAGTGAGTTCCTCTTCAAATACGTTGAGACTAACAGATAAACCCTTGGCATAAGGGTGGAAAAGTGAGCAGGCAAACCAGTACCACCCCAAAGTGACCACCATTTCTTTGCTTTCTAAAGATTATGCTGGTATTTTGAGGTACTCTCCACTGCCATTATGCTTGCACTGATTTTTTTCCCCCCCATAGAATTTCCCAAGTATTTGCAGAATTCACCAAAAAGCAAAGTTATATATAGCAAAGTGAAAGTGCAAGAGCTTATGCTGTGCTGAGAGTTGCACCATTTTAACAGTAAGGCAGAATTGTTCCAATTTAACAGTGGAGTATAATGAAAAATCCATTCATTGAACTACTTCAGATTGCTTCTCGTCTGCAAGGACACTTTCTCTGAAAAATTTACTTTTCTACTCCCAGATGTTCCTACCATGGAGCTATTAAAGTCTCAACAGTTACTTTTCTCTACTGGTTTGTTCTCAGAATTCCTCACAAATTCTTCCTCAGGAAGACAGTGAATTAAGGCAAATTTCAACCTGAAATTTATATATGTAGAATTCTAATATGTTACAAGCAATACTCATCTTCAACAATTTCTGTATTACATTATGACAATATAACATGTTGCATTATAATGTAAAAACTAAAAACAACAACAAAAGAACAGTTGAAAAAAACCAGATCATCTGATTGGCTTCCATTCAACTTTGAATTTAACTAATAATCTTGTATTCAGTCTTGCACTTATATGCAATTATGACTAGCAATGCTTTGACATATTCAGTGCAAAACATGTGAAGAATGCATTTTGTGTTATTCTTTCTTTTCATTTTATATCATCATCTCTTGTATTTGCATATAAAACAGCAAATGTGTTTAGTCCCTTGTGGAATTAGAAACACTGTACAAATATTCCACATCCTGTTGGCTGTTTCTACCCAAGCTGTGCTAATGCTGACAAACCCTTTGAAGTTGCTATAGCTCTGGGAGAAACAGACGGTCTTTATGGAAAAGCCAGCATTTCAGGGAGAGAGAGAGAGAGAGAAAAAAAAAAAAAAGGATTATTTTTTCTTGATTGGAGCCAAATTACAAAACTAATTTCTGATTTAAACCTGCTGTTTCTTCTCCATTCCCCCAAACACCAAGCTTTTAATACAGACAGCCTGGGGCACCACTGCAGTGCTAGTAAAGCTCAGGTTGAAAACCCAAAGATTCTGGGATGTGTTCGATGAGACCCTATTCCAGCAGGAACTCACATGCATTTAAAATCTAACTAAGGAAACACAAAATTAAATTTTATACAGATTTCTTCACATATTAGATATGTAGATCCAATAAATAATAACTTATCAGCAATAGTCATCCATTCCATCCTGCCAATTTAAGATTAGTGCTTTAATATATTTTCCAGAGTTTTATCTAATCCTGTTCTAAACAGTATTTTCCATCAATTTCCCCTTGTACTATTATAGAACTAAATAGAACTGAGCTTTATCTGAAGTCCACATTATCTACACATCTCAGTCATTCACGGTTAAAAGTATAATCTTAAAGGCTCTTCTGAACGTCTTCAAAACTTCAGCTGCTCTGATAAAATCATCGATGGAAATGTTATTTCCTTCCTTCACTTTTCTGTATTATCCTGCTTGGATGGGACAGAAATCTCAAAGCCGCTGCTCAGAAGTACCACAGCGGGCTAAGCAGAGGCTGCTCGAAGCACAACTCCCAGGCACTCCACAGACATCCATCAAGTCAAGACAATCTCTCGGCACTCTGTGAAAACAATCTTCATCTACAATAATGCTGATGGATCAGGAGCCACCTGATCTGAGCCGCCCGAGCCACCAAAGACTGCACCACTGCAACTCACACTCAGAAGCTGTCGTGCTATTCAGGATGACAATACAGTGAACGAGCCACAGAAAATGAAAGTTCAAGAGTCTGAAAACCATAATGCTGAAGTAAACCACTAGAAGACATAAAAAAATGCCAAGGATTCTAGGCAAAAATTGCTAATGTTTTTCTGTCATTAAAGAAACTATGATGTTAAAAATACACTAGTTTAGAAAAAGAGGTTACACGTGCTCTTTCACACCTACACATAAGAATACAAATGCTTCTTCTTAATACCAAGGCAAGTCCAGCACAGGTTGCGGTGAGCATCTACAGGAGGATTTTGCCCTCCTCCCTACACTACTAAACACAAGCATGCCAGTGACAGGTGACTCCTCCTCTTTATTCTGTTCCCCATCTGTTCTCCCCAGCCCTCCCCAAAGCCTGATGGCACTGCATGGGGAATCCCTCTGCACACGAGAAGCTGAACGGCCCATGTCTGCAAGGACTGGGGAAGGCAGCCTGGTCGGGATGCCGGCCAGCTCCTGGACAGTCTCCTACTCTGGTCTGTCAGCGACCATGTGCACAGCAACAATCTGGGGCTCTTCCATCACACGACTTCAACACCTTTCATGGAGCTACGCCTTCCCTAGGCAGTGCAAAAGCTTGCCACCTCTGCAGAGAAACCAAGTCTTAAATGGTTTGAGGACAAAATTGCATCCTTATATTCTGCACTGAATCCCACTAGGCTGAGCTTTGAGGCAGTAAGAGAGACTTCAAACTCCTGCTGTCAGAAACGTTCTCTTTTGGTAGACAAGTAAGATTCCAGAGCTTTCAATGTGGCACCTCTTGCCAGCATCAATTTTTTTTTTTTTTTTTTTTTTTTTGGTAGGACAGTTGTAACAAATGTAATGTGATCAGGTACTAAATCAACCAACCAGGTTTTTGGCTCCCGTTGTTCTCATGCTAAGCTGTTATCAGATAGCTGATTATGAAACTACAGTTTTAACCCTTAAGCTCCAAATGAGAACAACCTTATGGACACATGAATAATCAGGCCTGAAGCGCAGTCTATTGTACCATACTACTGCCAGGCTAATTCTACAAATTACATTTATTTTTCACATTCCTTACCAAGCGGAAAATGTAACCCATGAGAAATAACATAAACTTTAATTTCCTTGCAAAGTTCTTCAGATTTGGGGAAAGTCCAAAAGTATTTTGCATTGGATCTTAACTTTTTTCAGTCCCTTTCTGCCTGTTTTACTTCTGCATCAAAAAGCAAAAGTAGCATGCTTTAAAGAAAATGCAGGAATATAAAACAGAGGAGGATGGCTTGGAACAGGAATGAAGGAGAGGTTAGCAACTCGAAATATGAGGTACTTTTGCCCCTGCTAGATGCAACCTTCTCTTTAAGATTATTGCCGTTTATTAATAGAGGACTGTATCCTATTAATAGCACGGGAGATTGAAGCCAGTCAATGCAGGAGGGCAGACCAAAAGTAGAGTCCAAACTAGGATGTCAGCAGAGATCAGTAATGAACACAAATGCGCCTGAAGCCTCCTCAGCTGTCCCCAGCTCCCCACGGCAGAGCAGCAGCTCTCAGCAGCTTCTTTACTGTAAAGGAAGGAAGAAGCAGTTGACGCCTCCAGGTCTTGTGACCACCTGTACAGCTGACACAGAAGTGCAGTATGAGGTGCTCTAAGCATACAAGTGTTCAGCCCATTCTGATTACTGGTGGTGGCTTTCATCCGCTCCTCAAGAAAAATCAGCCATAAATCACCTCTTGCCTTATCAACTGCAAGCACAAATTGCACCAAATCTTACAAAAATCAATAGAAGGGCATCCTGTGCCCAGGCAAGCCTGTTATGGCTTCCTTGTGACATCTTTAATTTCTAAGCTGGACCTGAGTTTGAGTTAACACTAAAATAATTTTGTTGTCATAACAGCTGAAAAATCACTTAATATTTTTACACTGCAAACTGAACACAGTGAAATGCAATTTGTCTTTCAGAAATCAATGCAATGAACTGAGGCCATAATTCATAATTTTTTCACTTCTACTGTAGTCTCCCAGGTACAAAAAAATACGTTGTGATACATTTTGGAATCAGTTTAAGATAAAAACTAGATGTGTTTTGATCTTTACATTGTCATTAGGTTTGGACTTAGAAAATGTTCAATCTATATTGGTAACTGTGTTAATTTTAAAATGCTAGCATGTAAAAGGCCAGAAAATAGTAAGAGGTTTTAGCTCCTTTTTAAATCTGAGCACTGTTTATTCTAATGCACTGAACAAGGCAAAAGCCCTGTGGAAAAAACCACACGGGCTCATTAAATTAAGAGGTAGTGCCATACAAAGCACGCCAATGAAGCACAAGCAGAAGGTACAAGTTGAAAGCAGCTGGCTTTTATAAACTTCTAAGGTTGACCTAGGAGCTTGTACATGTTACAAATCTATTATTTTACAGCACAACAAAGCCCCAGAAACAGTCAGAGCTTTAAACAATACCAAGTACTTCTTGGTACAATGACAGCACAAGCCACTCTGGAGAATGCTTGTATCAGCTTGCTTCCTACCCATCCTGCATACACTTGCATTTGGTTCTTTTGACCAAATCTATGCACCTTTTTCACATTGTGACTCAATGTAAAAGTGAGCTATTACTACTGTTGCAGCACTCGTCGTAAGTCACCTGCTTTACTGTTAACCCAGGAAAAACAAACAAACAAAACAACAACAAAAAAAAACCCACCAAACACACAAATTCAAGTATAAGTAAGAGATAACTTTGGAGATATTTTTAGAACAGATCAACTGTCATGGTTTTATATTGATTAACTTCCCATGTTTATTGATAGACTCCATAGGTTTTACATCATTAGTAAGCTGAAAGTAGTGTTTATGGACAAGCACATATTGAGTTAAAAGGAAACACTAGAACCAAATGTAAAATTAGACTTCGCAGAATTTATGTCTGACTTAAGCTGATCATTATTTCTGGTATTACAGTTAACTGGAGAGCTCGTTGCACACTGACATGTCATTATAAGCAATAAAAGCAGACTTTAAACTAATAATCTTACATATACCAATCAAACTGGAAAAAAATACAGATCATTCATAATCACTCATTCAAGCCATTAAGAGAAACAAACACTGAGATACCCTTTTTGAGAGTATTAAGACTTCCCATTCAAGAGTAGATTGCCTTATCATCAGATTAAAGGGGATGAATATTTTCTGCCTACAGACAAGAATTTAGGTTTCGTTCCACTCTAAATGATTATTATTTATCAGATATTTGGTTACAACAGTCCTTCCTAGCTGTATTCTACTTAGCAAATATTAATGCAAAGAACATGAAACAGATTCAAATAAATCAGGAGGAACCAAGTTTAAATACATAAATACACCAGCGATAATATCCTTGAAAATCAGTTAAGGAATATTTTGATTTTATATTCTCAATCTCTCTCTCTCAAAAAAAAAAAAAGTCTTCTCCTGTACCCAGGTTTGCTTGAGGTTTTGGGGTTTCTAAATTCACTCTCTGCAGATTTCTTTAAAGAGTGCATTGCTAGGAACATACCAAAGTCAATTCAGCTACCCTCTCACAGCAAGGAGATCCTCTGCATCACTTCAGCTGCTGGACTCGCCACTGGGCAATGGCAGGACCTTCGGACTCGCAGCACATCGCACTTCACCGGCAGCCTCATGGCTTCACTTCTGCCAGCCCGGGCAGCAGCTTCAACTTGCTGTCGCTGCTAAATACTAGGGCTAGCACTAACGCAGAGCCTAGGAACACCTAGGAAAAATGCCCTCAAATATGTTGATAGAGGTAGAATATTTCTGTTGAAAATCCATTTCACTTCATTTTCAGTTGCTGAAGTTTTCTTTCTTTATTGCTTTCTTCTCTCTTTTTTTATTTAAAAAAAAAAAAAAAATGGTGTTGTGCTAATGGATAACCATGATTTCAGATAAACACCCCAGTACACCACAGAAGAGCAGCAGCGCAAGAATACCATTGCAATGGATGCAGAATAAAATCAGGTGGCAGAGCAAAAAACAGACCATAGTTACAATTAGCAGAATACTGAACTAGAGATCTTAAAATATCCAATAGTCTATGTATAACTTACCCAGACACTCTAAATTGGTCAGAATTCAATGTCTACATTTAAGGTCTAGCAATCAAACTGGACTATTTTTCAAAGATGCAAGGAATTTATATATCTCCCACAAAACCAATGAGAACAAAGGGGTTTAGCTGGCATCTGTAAAAATAACACACTCACCCAGTCTAGACATGGCTGTAGCAACTCAAATTTGAATAACTAGAGTTAAAATTTGGTTAATGGAGACATGATTTCATCCCTAGGGGTTTTTTGTTTTCATTTTAATCAAAATTTTAATGAAACCACTTAACTGGGAGAAATTAGTTATTTCATTATGTAGCATAACCGACTGGATATGACACTGAATCCAGGAAATTATTTTACCAATACCTCAACTGTCAGCTGCAATGAGGATGTACACAGGGAGGCCATGCCAGGTAAACAGGATTATTTGTGTGAAATAAACCTGTTGTATAGTATTATGAAATATTTCCAGCTCAACCAGCTGGAAGTATACATGTAAACTATTTGATATCTGGGTAGTATGGTTTGGGGAGTTTGCAACTATGGACAAAACTGATTCTAAAATAGGACCTGAAGTAATATTTTTTAAAGCAGCCATCACACTCTAAGGACAGTCAACAGTTTATACTAATTTTAAAAATACAAATGACATTCTGCATTGTACAAGAATCTTGATGGGAGATGTGACCTTCTGCATAACATCCTTTTCGAAAACATAACTACTTCCACAGACATGGTGTGAAGTTCTGCTTGTCATGATCTTGGTTTCAACACCATACCATAAATTCCCAATGTCCCATTAGGACACTCACTCCATTTTCTTTTAACCAGAATAAAGCAGTAATGACATTAAATCCCTTCGTGCTTAAAATGAAAATAAACAAGCACAAAATATCCTTCCCCTTTTTTTTTTTTTTTTTTCTCTTATAAGTCCTGCTAAGCCACATGGCTGTACACATGAACTGTTGTCAACACTCTGCTCTGAAGCTGAAGTTCTGCATGACATGCTAGACAAAGTGATCTACCATGAGTATTAGAGACATACTGGAGAATTCATCCTACTTCCCTTTATTACTGACACGCTGGAATTGATATCTTCATAAACCATTTTAACCTACTTTCTTAAAATGTATTAAGCACAGCTACAAAGCCTGCAAATATTTTTTTTTTTTTTAATGTTGTGCACTGTGGAACTCTTTTAAGCATCCACTGTATGCCCAAACCTCACAAAGAATAAGGCATCAAATTTAAAAGAACTGCTGAAAATGTCTTGTCTGATTTACTCAAGTTGTCACTGATATTCATCAGCATTCCTGAAAACACTCTCCCATAATTTAAAGAGCCCTGCAGCAGCACTAACAAAATAACTCTTGGGTATCCCTCCTCAACAAAGCTGTATGGCAGGCTGCACAAAACTCCAGCCCTTGCAGCAAGCCAGTCACGGTCAGCTGTTCCTCCATATTCCCAATGTAATAACAATATACACAAATCAAAAGGAAAAGCGATATGGGGACTCTATTTGGAAGAAACAAAACCAAAACGCACATAAAATAAGTGAAAACCCACCTTTCCAACCCTCATTAAGCTACACCTTGAATTACGAAAAAAAGAAACAAAAAATTGTTGTTCAAGGCTACAAGAAGGAGACTGAACAAACCCCTGAGCATGCCTATGCTGCAAGGCAGGAGCTGCCTAGGCTGGGCTCCTCCAACAGATCCCACCACGATCCCTGGTCACCCATGCTAGGGAAACCTGGAAGCAGCCTCACGCCCCTCTGAGCATCCCTCCCAGCTGTGAGATGCACACCCTGCCAGGTGTAAATGCGTCTTGACCTATTCACTCCATATGGGATCATAAAATTCCCATTTCAAAACAATGCGTGAAACTGCTCTGACTGGCATATTTTAGATGCCTTTGAAACAGGCTGCAAGTTTGTAGTACTCAGGGTCAGAAAAACAGCTTTATAAGAATATATTTCCTAATTGCAGTTAATACAAAATAACTATTTTACAAAAAGAAATACCAAAATAATTTCCCATTACACTGATATGCAGTAACATACTATTTCAGATTTTTCAATTACCTTTAATGCTTCCTGCTCTGCCCAAACTAATATAAGTACGTGCAGAAAATTAACTGGTTGTCTAGGTGCATTGTGGAACAGAGCAAGAGTGGCACTATGCACTTCAAAAGCAGATATTGTATTTCACCCCTTACGAGAGAATAATGTGATTCTTGGGCTTTCATGACAGTTTACTAAGTCTGCCAAAGGACTGTGAGTCAGAATAGGGATAAGGTAATTTTATTACATTACAGTAATAGGAGTATTAACACAATTTTCAGTATTTTTACACAGATTTCAGTTTCATACCACAGTGTAAAGCAGAACGTGTAATATTGCAGCTGTAATAGGATTTATAAAAGCATATTACTAAATGCTACTCAAACCAGTAGGGTTAAATCCTGTACCCATTTGGCACCTACACTATCTTCCTAACAGTAGAGTGAATTTTCTTTCAGACAGTAAGAGCTCAGATCTATCTTCAAACTTTAAAAATCCATTACTGCTCCCCAGTGATAAATTGGTAATTGAAACAGTTGGGTTGGCATACAAATAACACTCTGATGTTAGATAGCCTCCCAACTCTCCAAAACATGGAAGCCTTTAAGCTTCAGCACTTTAACATACTCTCTGGAGAGCTGATATAGGAAATCACCAGGAAAAAAAACCCCAAAAATACAGTACTGGCTTCAATTGCACCTCAGCAGAACTCTTTCAGGCTCCACAGTATGGAAATTGCTTGTGCCTGGTGTTCCTAGGGCAGCCCCTCGGGGGCTGGGGGCAATATTATTAGGTTTAATTTGCCCATGTAGAAAAACTAGTTCTGCAGCTGCTACTATAATTTAAACTTACAGTGTCAGGCTTTTAGCTTTTGCATTTTAACACTGTTTGCCTAGATTCAGAAAGAAAAAGGAAAAGTGAAAATGACTATTTTATTCTGCCTGTCAGTGAGCTAGGGAAAAACAAAACAAAACAAAAAAAAAAAGGCAGGGGGATATACAGGGATTTGATGCATTCATTTCACTTTCATTCCAAGAAATATAAACCACTCCTAATTTTGACATGTTAAAATAAACTAGGTAAATATATGACTAAATAATTTCAGTGTCCAGCAATACAAAACAGGCAATATTTCAAACCTGTATTATCTTATTTTATTAATTGTTGCACAGTCTGTATGAGTATTTAATTACTGTGAAGTCTCTGCATGCTTAAACTTGTTCATATTTCTAAAGAAATAAAACTAGCCTGCCTTGGGTTTGGAATTTAATAGCACAAGATACTTAGCAGATTTATCTTCAGCTCTATCTTTAAAGACATGCTGGTTCTCTTAGCCTCTCCATGCAGCTCTCCTCCACATCTGTAAGACATGCTACAGTGCCCTCTCATGGATACTAAACACCTAACAGGAGAAAGAATGACGCTACCAAACCTGTGCGGTGACATCATTTCATCCAAGGCCTAACAGCTGAAAAAGCCTCAGGGAAGATTCCATAAAAGCAGCTGACTGATGACTGACATCATTCGTTACCGTAAGTGTTCAACTTTGCATCCACAGTCATTACTGAACCCACAGAAATTTAGGTAAAGGCAGTGTTGGAAAAGTATTTTGGGGTAGTGATCCATGGCCAAATCTTCCCCTCAGATATTTCAGTATCACCTTTATCACCACAACTTTTTCAAGCTATTCTACCCTCTTCCAGGAGTGTCTTCAAATCAAGGCCCAGTTATTCCACACTCTCCTTCATGTCATACTCATGGGTAGTGTAATACAGCACATTCAGGTTGCGTTCTTTGCTGGGAGACACTTTGGTGACTCTTCCAGCAACAAGTTATATAGCTACAGTTACTTTGGAGAAATAAATAAATTTGCCTTTTTAAAATTCAGCTTCTCAAAGTATTAAAGGGACTAGCAAACCCAATAGGAAAACAGATTATATTTATCAAAAACAGTTATGACGGATGAGCAGCTGCATAAACACTATTTTATCCAGAGAAGAAAATCTATTAAGTATAATTTTTTAGACCTATGTATGAGAAAAACAAGCAATAATATTGTGCTGGTTTCAGCTGGGATAGAGGTAATTTTCTTCATAGTAGTGAGTATGGGGCTAGGTTTTGGATTTGTGCTGAAACAGCGTTGATAACACAGGGATGTTTCAGTTACTGCTGAGCAGGGCTTGCACAGAGTCAAGGCCTTTTCTGCTTCTCACCCACCCCACCAGCGAGGGGGCTGGGGGGGGCACAAGGAGCTGGGAGGGGACACGGCTGGGACAGCTGACCACCACTGAACCGAGGGATATTCCATACCATATGGTGTCAGGCTCTGCATGTAGAACCGGGGGAAGAAAGAGGAAGGGGGAACATTCAGAATTACGGCATTTTGTCTTCCCAAGTAATGGTTACACGTGATGGAGCCCTGCTTTCCTGGAGATGGCTGCACACCTGTCTGCCCATGGGAAGTGGTGAATGGATTCCTTGTTTTGCTTTGCTTGCGCGCAAGGCTTTTGCTTTACATATTAAACTGTCTTTATCTCAACCCACAAGTTTTCTCGCTTTTACTCTTCTAGTTCTCTCCCCCATTCCATCAGGGGGAATGAGTGAGCAGCTGCTGCTGGCTGGGGTTAAGCCACGACAAATCTACAAATGACCAAACACAGCCAAAGCTTTCCTGTAAAGCACTAATGCCTTCAAAGAAAAGTTAAGGCTTAATAATAAGTCTAGAACACAACAAAGCTATACTTGTTGAAAAGCTTGTAAACTTGAAATAGAAGACAAACACTGGTTTGGCCCCTTCCCTGGACTGCATAGATTGTATTTGTCATGAACTACCAGGGTATAGATAGAATGTGGTCACCTTTTATAAATATCAAATAAAAGAGTTTAATTGCAGTTTTTGCTACAGTGCAATAACAGTTTTAACAGTTTGGAATAGGAGCATAGGAGTTTGGAAGTACACAATTTCAACAAAAGACTAAATTTAGTTTAAAAAGTTTAAAATTACTGAAGTATTTAACAAAACAAAGGGAAAGCACTAGAGTAATTATACACTGAAAATCAAACAAAATAGTTTATGAACCAACTATTACAGATCTTAGGCAAAGTAATAAACCCTCAATAGAGGTACAAATGATAAAGCACTTTCCTGTAATTCATAATTATTCCTGCAACCTGTATTATTATGAAAGCATGAACAATTGGGTCACGCTGCAGGTAGAAAAAAGTGATTTGTTGTTCAAGTCAATTATTTGGATCATGTTTTCAATGCAGAATATTTAAAGCAACTCATCATTATATGCAGAATTGGAAATACTTTTAAAACAGTTTTGGTTTGGTTTTTTTGGGGGTATTTTGTTTTGTTTTTTCTTGTTTGTTGTTTTATTTTTTTAATTGAAAGTTTCTGGCATGATAACAGTCCACTAGTTAAAGACAGAATATCTGGGATTGGATTGACTAAATTTAAGCCATTTGAGCAGGCTGTGAAATGACAAACAGCTGCAAAGGTACAGGATATTTGATCACAATTTAGACTACTTTTGGCATGTAACACACGCAAATTCAGGTACAGTTATTCAATGTGCTAATTACATACAGATGTATTCCATTTATACATATCTATATGTAGATATGTGTTTGTTGTGTGTACACGCATATAAAGTGTCAAATATTGCAACATTTAGCAAAATTTGTCAAAACCAGGAATATACTATTCACAGTTTTGAACCAAAGGTCAGTTGTCTTCGTTCCGATAATCAGTTAAAAACAGGGAGACTCACCTCTAAACCTGTTTTCTAACAGACAAGAAGCTGTTGATGTTATGTTAGCTTTCAAGATATATTCTGCAGGTTCATCAGAGAAAGAGAAACTGAACCTTCTAGTAAAGAGTTCATAATGAAAAGTGTGCTGTGTAACAGTTTTAAGTATTACTATACTAAGGAAATCAATTTTAATGCCAGTAAAGAATATCTTGTCTCAAACAAGGTGGGGAAAACACAACTAATGCTTGGCATGACTATGTTCTTAAATATTTCTATGAACTGATACTGTTTCTACATTTGAATGCAAAAAGCCTGCAGCAGGCAGTTAAATATAAAATAAGTAAAAGGTAGTGAAGAAGTTAAAATGACGACTCTCATTTAATTCTATATTCAGGAGCCAAAACCAGGCTCATTAACTGCAATTACAAGATCTCTTTCTACCTTGCATGAAAATGAACCATTCTGGGAAACAGGTTCAGAGAATGCGGCAAAAGTTCACATAGAACAAATAAACCTTTTCGGTCTAGTAAAAGGTACACTAAAGGTAGCCAGGTTTGGTGAAGTGTATTTCTAATCCATTGAAAAAAAAATTAAGAAAATTCTCTGCCATACACACCCTTCCAAGATAAAACTAGGCAAAGACTTCCCATTTGTATATCAAAAATACCAAATGTTCATATGAATTTAACCTGAAGTGCTTTACATAATTTAATTTCCACATAAATAAAAGCTCAGTACCTGTCTGAGCTTTCATTCATTTGATCTGAAGGTCTTCAATTTGGTCTTCAAAAATAATTCAAGGAAGTCCCAATAAATTGCAAGAGGAATCCTATCGGATTTGAAATACTGCAGAATATGGGGGAACAGCTAGAAAACATATGAATTTAACCTGAAGTGCTTTACATAATTTAATTTCCACATAAATAAAAGCTCAGTACCTGTCTGAGCTTTCATTCATTTGATCTGAAGGTCTTCAATTTGGTCTTCAAAAATAATTCAAGGAAGTCCCAATAAATTGCAAGAGGAATCCTATCGGATTTGAAATACTGCAGAATATGGGGGAACAGCTAGAAAATATCTGCTCTTTAAGAGTCTGCCTTTTAAACTATTTACTCAGAAGCAGCACTTGACAGATCAGATTTCTAGCGCTGGACAACAGATTGCAACCTGTGGCAGATACTGTAGCTCAGCTGGTTCTCCATAAGACGCTAATTCCTAAGGAAAACATTTCCCACAAACAGACAGGAAATTGCATCAGACATCAAATGTCTTAGAAGCGACATGCGGGTTCGTTGTGTGGGAACAGTGCTAAAGTTATTACTCAGACTTGCACCTGCATTTAATAAAATTTGGAGATGAAGCTAAAGAGAATGGTAACATTTATGTCAAACGCTGGTCAATCTGCACTTAAGTGTTGAACTTAGTTGAGAAACAGAAACAATCTTTGACTCTAGGTCACAAAAAATTACATCCAGTAGATTCATCAAGAGACTGCAAACAATTTGTACAACTCCCCAGAGTTAATAACAATTCCCTTATTGTCTCATTGATGTCACTTTAAAACTGAACTTAACAGAAAAAGATATTCCCCCCAAATGAATATCTTCATCCCCTACTGGAAGCCCTCAAGATAAACATTATGCTGTGGCATAAAGAATAACTTTGAAAACACCTTCAAGTGCACAGAGCAAGCGATACTCTGGCAAAACCTTTCAAGTGTTCCATGAAAAGAAAGTATCAAGTGACTGCTCGTAAACCAGGACCTAGCCGTCACATGTTCTTCATATTGAAAATGTT
>KL265437.1:57405-75302 GCA_000699545.1 Podiceps cristatus
AGCAGGGAGTTCCTCTTACCTTTCAAAATCAGTCTCCAAGTTCAATTCTGCAGCCTGCTGACTTTTCTGTTATGTATCTTATATGGATTGCTGTGGTAGGTGAAGCAATATTCTGGAAATGTTTGCAGACAACTAGTTTAAATTGCCAAAATAAGGAGCTTTTGTTGGTTTGGGGGGGCGGGGAGTGATGGTGGTATGTTTTTTGGTTTTGTTTTTTAAACTAACTGCTGCCTCTGGGAATTTTGACATTCACAATTCTGTTAGCTACACACAAAAAACGTAGTTCTGGAATGCATACTTTTGAGAAAGTAGATCTCAAATGTATTAACTGGGATATCACAGCATACCAGAAACATAAATGTAGCCTACATTTCAGAAAAGCTTTTTCTTAAAACAACGATACAAGAATATTAACAAGAGGTTACAGGCATATAGCAGGAACAACAAACTATAAACCGTGAATGAATCCTGCCAGAAGACTGAAGTATGACTACAGGGAGATAAATTCTCCTATGTGTCCATGCATCCATTACCACAACCCTGTCTGTCACACAAAAGTCAACAAAATAAAACACTTCAACTGCAATATTTAGTCTTACATCATCCTTGAAATTTGGTGAGGCAAGTAATAACATCATATTCACAAAAAGGCACTCCAAATGAAACCATGCAGGGCAGATCTTTGTGGAACAGTGCAAAAACGCATGGGACTCCCATGAACCCACCCACTCGGAACAGCTGGTAGAGATCACTGGTGACCCGAGAAGATGGCAACCTCTACCAGGGATGGTGATTAGATTCCTTTGTAATCAGGAGTAATGCTGGACGGAAATTACTAGCATATGGGTCATCAAAGGTTGTTTTTGGAGGGGCTTAGCATTTTAGCTACATAAAGGCAAAGCTAGCCAAGGCAGTATTTTCAAGCTGTTATCTTTTACTCCAAAAAATGCACCTTCTCTTCTACAATTAGACTGCTGCTGCAAGTATTGAAGCAAATTAATTCTTTTTTTGTTTCTCTTATTTATATTGATAAACAGCTATCAATTACTTAAGCACATTTAAATTCAAATAACACATCAACAAGCCTTTTTCCCTTCTGTATGTTCTGCACAAAAAACCCTGGACTTACTCTCTCTTGTCATAAATTAGTTAGTTTTAGGCGACATGAAAACAGATGACTTTATTGTCAAAGCATCATAATGCTAAATTTCAGACTATCAAACTTCTTTTGATCCTTTCAAATGATAAGACTAGAAAATAGAACTGCTAAGTACTTCACCTGTCAAAAAAAAAGCAAGACTTGTATTTCATTTTAATGTAGTCTGTCTGGTTCCTTAATATAATACATCTGTAAATCCCCCAAAAATTCAGGTCAGGCTAGAAGAAAGTTACTATCTAATAAAAGCAATGCTGTAAAGTTGCATTTAGAAAAACAATCCACTTTTGCTTCAGTGGTGGTGTTCAGTACCTGTACCTATGATTATTATGGTCAGAAAGTGGCAACATCTGATAGTACAAGGTATCCTGCCACAATAGCTGTTTGGCTTTCAAAGAGATACAAGCTCTCCTATGGTGAAGGGGAAAAAAAAAAAAAAAAAAAAAAAAAAAAAAAAAAAAAAGGTCTAAATCCAGAATCTTTATTACCAATGGCAATGGAAAAGCAGCAGGGGCAGTTTTCTCAGCTGAAGCAGTACAATCCCTATCAGAGTCACAGCTGTGTCCTGCAAAAATTGGCTGTAGTGCTGACATTTAAACCAGTTACGTACAAGAATATACAGCCCTGAGTATTCATTTTGAAAATCACTGACCTATCACAGAAACGTCCTATTTGTTTGGTGGGGTTTTTTTGGATTTGTGCACCACATCACTAAGACTGATTTAGAATTAATGTTACCCAGTGAGCACACTGAAGGTAGCAGAATTAAAATCCAGCTGTCAAGATAATATAGAAGCCTACAATGGGAAATGATCTCGGCAATGCCATCATCACATACATTTTTCATAGAACACATACTTGGTGTTATATTCTGCTCTCAAAACAGAACCTCCATTAAAGGTATCATATACTCAAATGAGAGTTTGTCTCCAAAAACGTGGTTTACCTTAGACTGCAGGCTAGAAGATGCATAGTCCTGCACTAAAGACTTACTTATAAAGCCCATTCAGAAAGCAATCTTGCCACATTTCTTGCCTTTCCAGAGTAAGACTTTTCAAATTTACAAATTCCCAAACACCAAAAGGAAAAATACTATGAACATCAGATAATCTATGAATGACAATCTGGTCAAGTGGCAAGACCCAACGGAAGAAGTATGAATAACCCTGTTGGCAGACCTGCCAAACCTCCTTACAGAGTCAAGAAAAGATGGGATGCACCTTATTATATATTACTGTTTCACTTGCCATCAGCTTGGTTTGGAACACCAAAAACTAAGATGGCTTGCATAATCAACACAATCTGATGAAGGTTTTTAATTGAAACTTTTGTATTATTCCTTATTACAGTATAAATAGACAATACATTGATTAAACTATCTAAAAATATAACCTGGTAAAAAAGAATATGAAACATCTTTGTCACTGATAACAGTAACCAAGCCCTTTTACATCTACTAGAGCATGGGAATCCTGTTTCAGCCACACAAGAGGAATGATGCTTGGGGAATCAAAGTATCTGCTGAAAATATTTCCACTTCCAGAGTCTTTCTGTTTCCTTGTGTCCTGTAGACTATAATGGAACTTATTTTTTCTCTTGCAGACTCCTACCTCAGGTTAAAAGCTCACTGACACCACTGTACCACAAATATCTGGAAAATCAGTCATTTGAAAGAAAATTACCAAAATTCATTCTAGAATGTAAAAAGGGCAAATATATTCTATTGCTCCAAACATAATACACACATGTCATCATTATTGTCAGTTAACTGTTTTTAAAGAGGTGTCTGATTCTTCCTGAATATCCCAAGTTTTAACAACATTAATTGAAGGTATTTCCTGCACAACAAAAGAGGAATTCATGTCAGGCAAAATATTCCCTTTTCTCCCCCACAGATGTATAACCTGCAGCAGCAATCTCTAAGTGTTAAAAGCTATATATGTTTTAAGTTTGTATAGTCTTATTTAATTAGAAAGCTTTTCTACTACCTAGATATAAATATCACACATCAAGCAATAGTCAAGTAGCAAACACACTATATGACCATTGAAGGAAGAGGCATTAAGATACAACAGTATTTTAAAATCTTTCAATAAATATAGGTCAAGTACAACTTTTACAGTAAATGGTCTCTTCAACTTGCCAGAACAATACACATATAATTAAAGTAAAACAAGGGAGCTTTATAGTAACATTCAAACTTCTGATAAGCTATTGCCAGAAATACCACTAAAGTAAACTGTGTGGATTTTAAATTACTGACATGGAATGTATACTAAATACTTCCTTTTTAAGTTCAAATATCTCACTGGACATTTGGAAAGGACTTTCTTAAAAGATTATGACTGACATTTTCTGATAGACATACATTACCTAAAACAAACAGAAAAGTGGTACTGTAAAATTATATATAAAGGAAGCAAATCAAAACGTGTTTTGCTCAAAGAGCTGTTACCAAATGCTTGTGGAAACACATACTCTGAAGAATGATATTAATAGTAGCTGCAGATGGTTTATAAATCCATCCATCCATTACAGTTAAATGAGCTGTGACGATATGAACAAACAACAAAAAGACACTGATAGTCACAGAAGCCTACGTGCAACATCAGAAGATCCTCAGAGTGCAAAGCTCCGTGTGCCTGATGGAAGCAAAGGAACCGCAGCTCATTGGCATGAGCCTGAGTATTTGACCATAATTTCTTGGCATGTACGCTTCAGCGTCTGATGAGCTCAACTATATTTCAGAGGAGTAAAATAATTCATGAATTTGGCTGGTACTGAAAACTTGTGTACCTTCCAGTTCATAACCCTATCTTTACATCCTATAAATTAAGTGTTGTAAGAAATGATGTAGCTTCAAATTTCCATCCTCGTTCTCTGTGGAGCTACTTGTTATTTTTATGCTATTATGCTTAATGCAATGTACATAGCGTAACATAACATTTATGAGGTAAGTTATTCTGATGTCCAAAGAGGATTGAAATGATTAATTTTCCCCAGCTAAAAAAACATCCTGAAGTTTGTTTTGGGGTTGGCTTGGTATTAGTTTGGGTTGAGTTTGGGTTTTGTTGGGGGTTTTTTGTTTGTTTAGTTGGGTTTTGTTTGTTTGCCTTCACAAATGAGTAAGGAAATCAAAACAGTCTCAAACTAAAGTTTACAGAAAAATAAGCTTCAGTGGACATGCAGGTATTTTCACAAGTCATTCCTATGTCAAGTTTTGGGGAAAGAAACATAGCTGAACATTCCATTTGCAATCCTAGAGATGTATCAATATAAGCACAGCTCTCTTCAGAATGCGATGACAGCAGGTCTGCCAAGAAGGCAAAGCTTACAATATATGAATGATATATGAAAAACCAAAGATTCCGAAAGCTATTATCAGAGGGAACTTATTAAAGGACAAAAATCCTTGAACCAAAATAACTTTTGCAACATTGCTTTTAAAAAGATGAAATCAAACATACATTTAACTCTGGGCAAGTAGCTGTGGATAAAGAAAGAGATGTACCACAGATTTTGGTGGAGGTACGAAGACTGGTAAGTGAATTACCTGTCAGACTTGGACTGTAAGCATCAGAAGAAAGGCAAGACATGAAAACTGGAACATGAATCAGATATCCTTCACTCTAGTTCTGGTTGCCAGAAACTCACTGCAAGATTTTGGGCAAGTCAGGAAACATCCATGTCTCATATTCCACACTTGCATTTGGGCTGGCTGAGAAGTGGTTTTTAGCTACTGAATTTCCCCATCATTATTAGAAGTAGGTGAAAATGCCTTCTGGACTATCAGACAATTTGCCAGATGAGAAGCTAATGAAAACCAATCCATACACCAACATACTGAGTACCTGCAGTCTCTACTGCTACCGTGCTTTCCCATGAAAGGGGATGAATAAACTTGTAAGCAAACAACTTGAAATGTACCTAAGTTCGTAAGTGATTTCACTGTAATCATCTGTGTATTAGAAATGTCAAGACATCCATAAATTCCCAGTAATTAACTATCAAGACAGGCCTCATTTAAATGCAGTTATTAAGTGTTGGGAAAATTAATTAAGCTCAAATGCCAAATAGTAAAACTTAGATCTCTAAGTGACAAACAGAAACTTGCATTTTAATCTATAAGCTTTTCAATAAGAGACTAAATTCCGTTTCTGAGAAAGTTTCAAATCCTGAAGAGCACGGCTATATCTCGCTTCCTTAAATTTACTTTGCAAAAATAAAAAATAAAGGAAATGCTGCAACATCCAGGGTCCTAAGAAATTACGAACAAATTCAGTAAGTTGAGGATAAAAAACCTCTGGGCTCTGGTCCACATGACCATGATCATTAAGTGTGCCATCAGTCAGCACAAACCTCTATGACTTGCAAGTTAAATGCTATTTCAAACAAGTTTCTTTCATAGACAAGTGCTCTTTATTGCTACGGCCAACTCTGCTAAGAAATGTTACTGCTAAGAAGCATGCATATTCATCATGGCAACATGCAGCAATCTACAGCAAACAATAACTTGGTGCAACTAAACAACTCAATGTTTTTGAAAAGAAGTCATTTAACACTAATTCATTAAAGAACAGACATTAAAGACTCCCACTTCAAATTTATCCATTTTTTTTTTTCAGGTTTCCTCTTTATTTCACCTTGGATTTTTTTTATTTTGTTTTTTTTTTAATTTTAGCTAGGAATCTGCAGTGCAAAGATATATTGGCCTGTGGGCAACAACCTAACAGCTTCTTGTTTAAATAATCTAAGTGCAGTGATCCTAAGTAATACTTTCCTGGTTACAAAAACATTGTGCATTCTCTTTTAAGCGTTTGTTTAACTTGGTAAGAAAATGGAGTTAGACAACCCACCATGTATAAATTCATTGATTCAGAGACAAGTTTAAATCTGTTGGCCAGAAATTTGATCCCTTAAGGAGGAAAAATAAATACATAAATAAAAAGCAAGTTTCAGGTTCATCACTATTCTCTTCCTAGAACCAGAGGGTTTGAAGTAAATTTCCTCAGGCAATCATTTACTAAGTAGCTGGATAACACTTAATTAGACCATATTATGACCTGTTCTTTAGGTTATGCATACCAGTAAATTAAGAAGTAAAACCTCACACTGATAAAAGTTCAGCAAATGCCTTCCATTTCCCTTTTTCTGCTACCGTGAGAGGCCAAGATACTGGTCTGAGTCCATCACTTCCCCTCAGGGCACTCCTCGGTCTGAGCTCTTTAATCTAAACTGAAAGAGGTAAGTAGCATCTCACAAGATTTTACCTGAAT
Organism: Podiceps cristatus; assembly: GCA_000699545.1. Classification (NCBI taxonomy): domain Eukaryota; kingdom Metazoa; phylum Chordata; class Aves; order Podicipediformes; family Podicipedidae; genus Podiceps; species Podiceps cristatus. The sequence goes on from KL265437.1 coordinate 63,838, forward strand.
CTTCTTCCTAATCTCCATCTATCCAGAAGTTTACTTATGGCATGAATAATGATCCGAGTTAGCCTTTTCCAGCACCACGACATTTGCCAAGAGTTTAGTAAGCATCATGGGTTTAATTGACGCATTTATTTTTACTTATAGCTCTGCATGAGACCAAGTCATGCAATTTAAAAAAAAAATCTGTCTTTTACTGAACAATGTGTGCTACCTAGTAAGAATATTTTCAAAGGTAAAATCTCAAGCCCATTTATCAGAAAGTAACGGACACTGTTGCAAATATTTACAGTACTAAAAAGTATAACCAGTTCTATAAGCAGGAAAAAAGAAATGCACCTTAGTATTATTGACAGAAAGCTATTCAGTTGTCTTTGGTAAAGTAGCACATTTATAAAGCAAAACAGCAAAGCAAAGCTGAATTAGCAAAGAACAGTCAGAAAATAAAGTGCACAGAAAATGGAAGGATGTCTACTGTGGGGAAAGGCCCACAGAATTGAAACAGAGAACAGAAATAATGAAAAGAATGATGCTGGAGGCAAAAATAGGATGGGAAAAAAAAACAACAACAGAAAATCAAAAAAATATTGTTTACAGGATTTATGTTCATTGGCAATACCACACTTTTTTTGGATACAATTTAAGATAGTGTCCAAATTCAGGTTATTTTACACAGGCTGGAAATACAGAACTGAAAGTTTCCTCAGCACAGTTTCTTTCAGTCTCCTTCACTTATCTTCTCTAATTACACTCTTTATGAAACTGAAACAAATTCTTTGATGCACAGGAGAGAAAATGCCAGAAAGTCAAGATACAGCTTCATTGTAACTACTTAAAAGAACACTGTGTTTCTGTGTTTTTTCTCACACCATAATATTAATTTAACACTAAGTTTCTCTTACAAAAATGGGCCATTTAGCATATTAACTGCAAAGCATCTACGAAGTAATGAAAAAACATGTTACTGTGAGTTACTGTGTATTTACATTACAACACAAAGTTATGACCATTTACATTCTAAGAATTCAGTCTACAGTTTCTGTAATGAACAAGAAAAAAAGTGCCGAGAGCATTTGACAAAAATCCAGGATATGTTTCAAATCCCCATTCCGCAGGTATCTTCAGCTACGTCCCATTATAAGCCTGAAAATCCGATACGCTAGTGTTCTCTATAAAGCCAGAATACATCCTTTATTGTGGATCCTTCCTGCCCTTCCCTCGCCCCCAAATAATTGCTTTCTTTAATGCTCTCTTCACCAAGAATAAATAGAGACTCAGCTCAAGCTGAAATGGAAGCCAAATATGACTGGGCTCGAATCTATTTTTTTTTTCCAGCTCATCCAGAGTTCCCGTGGTAAAGCCCATTAGGAGTGCATGAAAGCAGATAGCTCAAAGCCCAGATAGTTATTCCTGGATTTAAATACAGATTGGAAATGAATGTCCTGTGGATAAATGCCTGTGAAAAACCCAGAGGAGAATAAGTGCTTGGGAGATTAAGAGATTTACTGTAACCTCTGTGAAAGCTGAACATTTAAAGGGCAGGAATTCTTCATTTTTCAATCAGCAAATTTAAAGGGGCAGAGATTTACACATTATCTCAGCAACTTCTTAAAAGCCCTCTGTATGTGCATGCAAATGTGCATGTATATACTTAGTTTTATAAATCAGTTGAGGTATATTACTAATAGATTATTCAACTATTCTGATCAGCAAAATTAATATTAATGTTCGATGGCTTCATTTTTTTAAATGGCACCTCAGCTAATTCATGGAATCGTTTAGGTTGGAAGAGACCTTGAAAATCATTGAGTCCAACCATTCTCTGTATTGCTCGAGATCTCTTACTGAACTGAGGGCAAATAGCTCTTACTTCTTACTAGAACAATACATCCACAGCAAAAGAAAATATATAACCTGATCTTGTAACTCTCCTCTTTTTCTGCTTGCTCCATCATTTTTACTACTTTTTACTACTCATGGGAAATGTAAACCTAGACATGCTGAGGAACTGCTAAACCTGCCAGATTTTACTTACCCTCTTCTTGCCCAATTCTTCCCTTTAAAGTAGGAAGATTGCAAGAACTTACAAGTATTCGTGTGTACAAACAGCAAACATCTGTTTCACACCAAAGGCCAAATATAATAGTCACATGCCTGAAGATCTTGTTCTCCAAATAAGCCCACGCCACAGACGGACAACAGCATATACTGAGTCCATCCGGTGCATGACTAATCCTGCTCGTGCTTTGCTGCTTCTGAAATTACGAACGTTCAGGAACTGTAATACACAAGCAAACCTTTGAAGTAGAAATGTAACTACAGATTTTTGCAGATTCAGCTGACTTGCTGGAGTGCTATGTATCAGAAAGAGTATCCAGGTTTAGAAGACACCAACCCTTCCCTATGACCAGAGTCACCGGTTTGCTTACCCTTCATCTGTCCTCGTCCTACATTGCTCCCTTTCAAATTGTAGCCGAGGGCAATATTCTCATAAATATCTTTTGATACAGCGAATCCCTAAGGATTCTACCAGTGGGTTTCATGTAAAAAATAAACACCATCACATTCTTACACATCTGATCTCACCTCCCAAAGGCATTTAAAAACATCACAGATCAAGACCCCAAGCATTTACTCAGGGCAAACCTTTCCTGAGTTTGAAGCAGTAGAGGTTTCAGACACCAATGAATTGCCAGTTAAATGAAATATCCACCACGGGTTTTTTCTTCACTGTAAAAAGCCAAGGGTGTTAGGTTCTAATGTACCTGTGGGGATATTAGGTCTTTTATGTTAACAACTGTTGAACAATAAAAATTTGTTAGTTTGATCTTTACAAAGAAAAAAGATATCACAAAGAATCTGAAAAACTTCTGAGAAATTCTGTAAACATCATGAAAATGTGGCTACCAACATTTTCAGTATTAATAGGGGGAGTTAGGAATGAAGCTGAAAGGGAGCTTCTGAGGGAAATATTTGTTTGCAATTTAATTTGTAGAAAATAATGTCTGCATGGCAAGTATCACCAATAAAGAAAATCAAGGAGGAAAAATGGCTGCATACTACAAGTAATAAATATTTTTATTGAAGTTAACAATATTGCCACTTGTTTATGAAAGAACAGCGTCAGAATGTAAGAAGGTTATGTACCTTTACTTGCGGCCCGTGCTGTCTACAGGCGAAAAGGAAAGTTTGATACCCTTCTTCATTCCAGGGCAACTATTTAATATTTGGGTTTAAAACAGCAAGATGCTTTAGAGATGTGGGTTAAAATTCCCAAAAGGTATAAGGGCACTTCACAGTTCAACCAGAGGTTTTGGAAGATAAAAAAAAAAAAAAAAAAAACAAAAAAAAAACCACACCAGACTGCTTTTACTAATGTCACAGAAAGATTCTCCTAAATAAAGCCTTAATATTACCATACTGTATACTCAGCACTATTCCTAAAATACAGACGCTTCTGTGGTAAAGATAGCGAGAGCATAAGGGACTCCACGTAACAGTGTTTAGAAAAAGAGGGAGAGAAAGTCAAGCCCATTCCCATTAAGCATTAACTTCCACAAAATGAAATTAATAATTCTTTTCCTCAGTTCTTTCCCCACCCCCCTTTCTCCAGATAACACCTTCCACACTCCTAAAGTGAATTTAGACCAAAAAAAAACCCAACAAACCTTCATTTTAATTTTTGATGCTACCAATACTTTGTGCTATTTATAGTATTACTCTAGAGTCTTCACATTCCTTCTGCCTTACATAGTGATAAGGGTAACAGAATCCCCATCCTGAAGACCGCCAACATAGCACATATAATATTACTATATGGTATTAAATAATTCCACAGATACCGTGATCTAATTAAACTAGTGACAGAAGAACAAGTGATGAAACTGCAACATGACAAATATGCTACCACTCTTTTTATACTCCAAAACAGCTTTCTTCTATAAGAGTACAAAGAGGAATGTGCTTTATTTCTACGAGAAAAGTTTCGAGGCTCACCCAACTTTATATGCAAGCAAACCTGGATTCTTCAGAGGAACTTTGTGATTCATTGCTCAGTACTTCAGTGTTCCAATAATATGTTATCTAAACTGGGATAAATCCTTCTTGTGCTGAGCCAGGTAGAAAGGGTTTTTTTGCATTGTATCTTCTTGCTAGTATTTGTATGCGATTAAAAACACAATGCAGAAGTGGATTTTCTTGAAACATTGTTCCAGTTATTAAGAACTTTATTCCTGTTTTAAGTTGTGTAGCATGGAAACATCATTTTTAAACTCCGGATTCAAAACAAAGTAGAAAAATCAAAATATCACGTAGATTCAAAAAGTTGAGGAATGTCACGGTTTAACTTTGAACTATCAAAATCAAGCAGTTCTCAAGTACTTCACCTAAGTTTTCCTCAGATAAGAGCTATAAATTCTTTTCCTACGGTTCCTTAAAGAAGGAGGAAGAAATGAGGGTGGTAGGGCTGGGGAGAGTATTGAGGTTTTGCATATGCCTTTCACTTTGTCAGCTTGTAATGAAAGAACATTCTAACTTCTGCTGGGTAATTTACACCAACCTGCTGGCGCCTGGCAGGAGCCCACCATCTGAGTAGGAAATATATGCACCAGGCATTCAAGTGAATGTGAAATATAAATTCTATGAAAATTTATGGTAATTTCCTTAATGACTTCAAGATGGTCAGGAAGCAAAAAATAATGTTCTGTCAGGTTTTCAATTACTTTGACATAAAAGACAAACAGTTCCCTCCCCTATCCTGTAGCCTTCCCCACAGTTGTTCATTTACTCATTCTAGTAAATTTCTAGATCTGTATTTACCTCTGCAAGCTAATCCCATTCTATGAAAATGCATTTTCATGCCTGATTTTCCCACCAAATCATGAAAAAGCCCCAACCTAGCTCCATTTGAATCCTACTATTCCTTCATTAGTCAGTCTCCTCACGCCACAGCATTGACACCCTTTTATCCTGCATAAAAGTAAGCTTGTTCAGGGGTTCGTGCCACTGCTCACAGGGGGTTGTGAAAGGCATTTTACTACCAAAGAGCGAGCTTCTCCATGGGAACTAAGGCCTTCTAAAGACTTCCATGAGATTAAACAGTATGATTCTAACCTCACATATTGTTACAGTAAAATGGTCTACTAGGAAGCTGCTGTTGGCCTGATTACTGCCCTTAGTATAGGTAATATCTTGCCTTTCCCGTAGGGCTTCTTTGGGTCACAGTGGGTGGTTTTTGACCTCACACAACGTCAAGAGAAAAGGAGCCTTAGGCACCTCACTCTGTACACAAAATAAACAAACTGAGCACATTTCAAAATCCATTCTGTGCTTTGAGTACATATTCCTGTCTGCTTTGGTCTCAAGAATGTTGTGAAAGCTTTTTTATCAAAGGAATATAAAGGATGAAGCAGGTATCATTTGATTCTTTCCACCTTGTCTTCAGAAACTGCACTATAAACTCACCACTCCTGACATTTTGTGTTTGTACATGCCGCCTCAGCCACCACATTTTAAAGGCATCTCATCTATTGCAGGTGAATTGAGGAGCATGGAAAGCTCCGTCAGAACAGATTAACCAGAAATCCTTTGGGTATCCACAAACAGTAAGTCATGGTGACAATGGTCTCTGGGTAACTATGAGGATCAGCTAAGCTTGATTACTCAAGCTTTCTATGACGACACTTAATAAAACATTCACAGTTAATTGGCAAAAAAAAGGAAGTAGCATTAAGAAGATCATCCTCAAAAGAAATTAAAAGAGTGGATATAGGAAGGGATATATGTTTTTACCAAAATATACCAATCTTAATAGCACTGAGCAGTAGCTACACAACTTCATATTCCCAGTGGAAAAAAAAAATCTTGCATAATGATACGTTTTTTCAGTAATCCTATCAACAACTAACATAGTCCTAGAGATCTGTCAAAACTAACAATGCCTATTTTTGTTAACTGGTGGTTTACATCAGTCATAATGCAATATGAATACTAAAGAGCATGAGGCTTTCTTGAGTGTATTGAATAGAAGAACATACAGATTTAAGAAAGGAAAAAAAAACTTAACATCATGCTGTGAAAGAGCAGGTTCTCTGGGCTATAAAATTTGCAGGATCAGTGAATTAGAAGAAATGCAACTCAGCTTTCCAGAGCGATTAAGGAATGGGAACCTTCATTCCTACTGACATTCACTTGAAAACATCATCAATACGACTTCTGATTCGACCAAATAAACACAAACTGTTTGGAAAAGTCCTTTCACAAATAAATTATTGCAGTTCTTCAGCAAACACACATCCATTACAATTTTCAAAGATTAAAGAGTGGCTAGCTGCTGACCACCATGCAGGACCACCTCTGAGCAAATAGGGAAATGGTGCCCAAGTGCGTTCCCTGTAAGCCGCAGCACTGGAATTTTCTTCCACAGTAGCCCAAGAGCTAACATATTTCTATGGTGACTAAGAATCAACAGTGTCGTGATTTTTGTCTGCATGCGTATACGTGTGTATGAATATATAATTGCTGTACTCACAAGCACAGGTATTTCAATTTAACCCAACCCTGCAGTACACTATTAACATGGCCAACAGATTTTGTAGAATGGGCTGTGTCCAATATCAAAGGAATTACAAAAGTAGCAAATTACTTCTCCCACAATAGATTTACAGGTATACAACAGATTAACCTACAGTCCAAATCTTCAGCCTGTACCAAAAATACATAAAGTAACTTATAACTATGTTATAACTATTTAAACATACATCAAATCTCACAGAGATAAAATTAAGAGAGTGAATCTGTTGAAATAAACTCTTCTGGCTTTTAAAAATAAAGTGTTAGTAAAATTAAAATGTTTCCTTGTTGGGTAGTACTGAGACTTCTATGTCAGCTATCAATTTATTTAATTTTTCTTTCTTTAGCTATAGCATTTTTTGTTTCCATAATATTTTAATTTGGAGTGTTCATAAGACCAAAGAGGCTTGCAACTATTCTTGAAACAATTTATTTCACAGCAGTAAGTCTTTAAATGCCAACACTGCAATTCTGAATAATATATATTCTTCAAAGCTTGACAGTTCCAGAATCTTTTCTTTGTCTTTGTCAAGCATATTTCATCTGTTTGTGACAAAGGTTACTGACATCAAAAGTCAGTGATAAAATGAAATAAAATACAGTGAATTATTATGGTAATTTTTTTTTGTCTTAAACATTTTGGAATTTTAAAACATTTGGAATGCTCTGTTACTGATGTGTAGTACTTTTGATACTAGTTTACAATGACAATTCTAAACAGAAATCTATATGTTCCTTTCAACATATAAAAATTCCTTTTTAATTAACCATAATTTAGTTTCACGATGAGATGTGATGTGTGAGAAAAAAACACCAGACAAACAAAACCAAAACACAAACAAATTCAGTATCAATAACTGGATAATTTTTTAAATTAGCTGTTTGATCACTCCAGTGTTTACACGGCAGGGTCTACTGTTGAAATAGGTTACATTAAAAATTAATGGTTTTTAATAAAAATAAGTTTGAATGGCTATTAACATTGGCCTGCCATGAAGACCAAGTCTTTCTTAATACATCATTGAATAACAAGGTATCTGTCGTTACTTACCTCTGACCATAGCATCTGTTCTTCCCTCTGTCACCACTAACAACAGAAGAAAGGTTGAACACAAGATCCATGTATACTAGTAGCTTTTAGGGGACAAGAATTTTATTTTGATAATCTTTAACCAGACAGACTGTAACATACATCAACAGTGGTTCTGACTATGCTACAGGCAATTTGATGAAAAAAAAAATACTGAAAAAGCCTTCAACAGTTTGTTTTACCTCTCAAAGCCTAAGAATACAGACTGTACTGTATTTGTTTTGCTTCTGTCAAATAACAGCAGCAAATTGACATTCAGAGTGGAGTTTTCTTGGCATTTTTCTTTTAAACACACAGCTATGAAGAAAAATCCAAGCCTTTGGCTGTATCTATCTTGCTTCTGATGTAAATTAAGCAAGTAGGCCCCTGAATCTTTAAAACTGAAGTTTTCCCAGTGTATTTTCTACAGAACCTTAGAATAATTCAGGTGGAAAGGGATCTCTGGAACTCACTTTACCCAGGCTCCTACTCAAAACAGAAATAACTTCAAGGTTAGATCAGGTTGAGTTCTTAAAATCTCCAGAGAATAATTTCCACAGCCTCCCTGAGAAGCTTATTCCAGTGCTTACCCATTTTTATAGCAAAGTTCTGAATGCTTTTTTCCATATATCTAACCAGAATTTCCTTGCTGCAACTTGTGACTATCCCCTTTTGCCCTTTCACTGTAGACATCCACCTTCTCTCTAAAATCCCTATAGGAAGTTGAAGACTACAACTTAGCCTTTTGCAAATGCAGCTCAGTGTGCAGTTAAGCCTTCAGCTCTGCAAAAGCTCATGAATCATGTTCAACTTGTTGCCCACAAGGACACCCAGGTCCTTTTGTGTAAAGTTGCTCTCCAGCTATTCAGTCCCCAGTCTGTACTTGTGTATGTTCCAGGTGCAGGACTTCACATTTTTGGATCTGTTGAACTTCATAAGGTTACTGCCAAGGCACTCTTGCAGCTTGTTGAGGTTCCTGTGAATGGCAGTGTTGTACTCGATCACACTAATGATTTTGCCATGTTTAGTGTCATCTGCAGATTTGGTAAGTGTGCACTCCATCCTATCACCAGGGTCACTAATGAAGGTGTTAGACAGCATTGGTCTCACTATCAATCCTTGGGGAATGTAATAACCAATCATCTGCCTGGTAGACTGTGAAAGGTTGATCATTTGAACCTGATGGTTTGGCCAGCTTCTAATCTACTTTGCATTCCACTCATCCAGCCCCCGTCTCACCAACAACGATCCTATAGGAGACCACGATGCCCTTCTTAAGTCAGAAAATTATATCCCCATGTACACAGAGCCAGTCACCTCACCATAGAAGGTAATCAGCTTGGCCTTACAAAGTCTGCATCTAAGTCTGTGTTGGCTGTTCCCAGTCACCTTCCTCTACTTCATATGCCTGCAAATAAATTTCATGAAGACTTGCTCCATAAACTTCCTGGCCACTGATAATTGACTGACTGGCTTCTAGTTCTTGCCTTTTCTGAAGATGGGAGTAACATCTACCTCTTTCCAGATATCACTGCTTTATCACTCCCTTTAAAATATACTACCCTGCTTGCCTCTGAAAACTTTCCCAGTACACAGTTCCACAAGAAACATTCCCTCAGGCTTGACCCTAATGCCCTATGAGCGTGAGGTCAGAGATTACTCCAAAGAGGTGAGCTGCTTCTTTTAAATACTTCTCATTTTTAATACATCCCACAGCAAAGACACTTCAGAGTATCAGATAACACTACTGAGCTTAAGGACATCCCTAGTTGTATTTCAACTTGAACTTGACTACATTTGTCAACTGTCCTTATCTCAACTGCCTTTGGTAAGAATAATGCAGTCATTGTATCAGTAGTTTTGCTACCTGTTCTAGGAGAAAAAGAAACATTAAAGATACTATTTTTCAACAGTAAAAGGAGAAAAAGGCAGCATTGAAATTGGAAGCTTACCGAGAGTAACCAGCTATGCATATACATCCATCTGTGTTTTACTGGTGACATAACTCTGAATCAAAAGTGAGGAAAATGGAGCCAAGTGCTGTCAGAACTAAGTCCATGTAAGCATTGGTTTTCTTCAGTTTGATGATCAAATAAAAAACCATAATAATTTAAAAAACTACACAAAACCCCACACACACAAATAAACAAAAAAACCCACACAAAATAAACAAACAAAAAAAAAAAAAAAAAAAACACACAGCACCCTAGGAAAAACTAGGACACATTATCACAATAGTTAAAAGTGAGGACCAAGAAAAGGACAAAATTCTACCGTCTTTCCCCAGCGGAAAACACATCTGCTCACAATGCAAGCTGCCAAGGTTCAAAACTCAATTCAATTTGACAACAGGAAGGGAAGTGGAAGGAGGACTTTTTATCCACTTCTCAATAATATTGCTATTCTATTGGGCTGGAATGAGAATTACTCAAAGGTAGGGATGGGGTTCTCCTGGAAAAAAAGGGACAGATGAGTTGTTAAGTGTTCCCAAGAATAATTACAAATGGAACAAAATCAACAGAAGAAAATTAATAATACTCCGTTTGCAAATAATCTTTGACATTATATTCCATATAATAACTTATATACCATCCCCAGTAGGGAGGCTTGCATTTAGAGACATATTACCCTGACATAAAGTGTCTAGAGAAGAATTTTAAGAATTTTAATTTTGATTACAGAACAAAAATTTAGTTTAGTAAGTGAGCTGCTTTGCTTACAATTAGTATAACTTCCCAGCTCTCTAATTTCATATATATGGAAAAATTGGGGGGAAAATATTGATTTTGTCTATTTATCTACAATGCTGTCTGCATGGCGACTCCGGCCAGGCTAGCCTATAAGCATTAATGTGAGAAACAATGGAAAGACAGATTAACTTATGCCCACAGTAGCAGTGTGAACTGTAAATTAGAATTGGTGCCTCCTCAATGATGTAAACTGAACTGGCATAAATGTGTGCTAACATTAAGTTCCTCAACAGAGTGAGGAACTTGCCTCCATCTCTGGAAATCAACAGGAGTTTGTAATTAATTTCATTGGAGCTGGTCTTAAAACTCTGATTTTGAGATATATTTCCCCCTACTGTGAAACATGTCAGAGGATAAAAAATTAACTAAAGATTTCAGTGACATGACTATCAGGAAGAAAGCATATTTTCAATCAGAGGAGTAAAAGGCCGTAAGTAAGAAAAAGTCAGCATTATTGAAATGTGTGTCACATTTGATGATATCTGCTTTATCTTTCTTCTACTCAGATATAGCTCAAAAATTCTACTTAATTCTGTGACATCCTAAAAATTAAAAAATTACTGCCACATCAGAGGTAGAAAATTATCCTTTTACAGCCTCATTGAGGAACACAGAGCTATGTTTGAAGTAAAGAATAACTGAATATGGGAAAAGCTAGCTCTCGGGAAATTAATACTGGGAAATGTTGATAAACTTAGTGTGCTGTTATGACTCATAGAAGATTTGTTGCCTACCAGATGTCAGTGCAGGAAAAAAAAAATCATATTAAAAGACGACAGGTTACTGAGAAGGTCTGGAAGGAAGCCATGGTCATCATAATCTATATTGGACCTAGTGATATAAGCAGAACTAAATGGAGATCCTGCAAAACAGGTTTCAACAGTTTGTTCGCTGTACGTGCAAGTAGAGATCAAATGCCAGCATTCTCAGAAGTGAGACTGGTGCCACACTCAGGGAGAAGCAAAGAATGGCAGACCAACATCTCGGCACCGTTCAGAAACACCACAGATAGACACGGATTGCTCCCAGAGCAACTGAACCTTATACAGCTAATTTATTATTGATTATTGATATTCCTGCTA